>BLXT01006160.1:2207863-2218706 GCA_019648995.1 Plakobranchus ocellatus | reverse complement strand
TAATAATAATAATAATAATAATAATAATAATAATAATAATAATAACAATAATAATTATAATAATAATAATATCATTTTCGGAAGTCTTGAGGAAATCATAAATTATCCAAAACTTTAAAAAAATTCAACCTGAATTTCTTCGCCCAAAGGCGAAACTTTCAAAAGGACCCCCAGTGCTGATCCAAAGTTGGCGACTATGGATTTGCTTTTTAGTATTTCGATTAATCGATGCAAAGCTGTAAAATTTATGCGAGGATAAATCAATAATTAAAAAAGAGATAAAATATTTACCATGTAAAAACAAAAACAAGGCCAACAGTTTACCTCAACGCAATTCACCTGCAACTATTCTGAGACAGAGTCAGTTCTTAAGGAAATTTTCTGTGGGTTTTGGGCTGAATCCTCCATTATAAAGTCTTCATCTGGGAAGAAAAATCTCTGAACATTTTCAGCCTTTGGCAACAAGTGCAGTCTGCCAACAGATTACGATCTCTGATAGTCTGGCCTGAAACTGCTTGAGCGCACAATTATAGTGCATTGTGTGATTGATTTGCTAAGCATTAAACATATCTTTGTAAGACTATTAAGAAAAATAACACGAGAGAGAGAGAGAGAGAGAGAGAGAGAGAGAGAGAGAGAGAGAGAGAGAGAGAAAAGAAGAAGAAAAGAAAACAAACTATATAAAGAATTAAAGTTCAGAGAGAATAAAAATGAAGTTTCAAAAAGTTTTGTATGAATCAGATAGAAATCACAATATATAAAGAAATTAGCTTAACAGTCTATTTACTGGGCTAAAAAAATTTGAACCACTCACAGCCCGATTACAAAAACGTGACTCCAGCCTTTTAAGGGTTCGTCAGGCTGAGACGTGCATGACGAGGTCAAACTCAAATTCACCTTCGAAAGATCGCTGTAGATATCAGAGCAGGCTCTTTAGCAACTGGACCACCAACACTGCACTAGGAATCCAGGTGAAACAGGAACAATACAAATCAAGAGGCAATTTTAAAATTCCTGAAATAACTCTTAAACAATTTACAATTTTATGTTGTACTTTCTATTTTAATTATATATTCATCCACAGCGCCCATTCATCCATTCTCAAAATCTTACATTTTATATTTCTGAGTTGCAGCAGCGGCAGCAGAACCATCAACTGCAGCAGCAGCAGCATTAGTAGTAGTAGTAGTAGTAGTAGTAGCAGCAGCAGCAGCAGCAGCAGCAGCAGCAGCAGCAGCAGTAGCAGTAGCAGCAGCAGCAGTAGTAGTAGTAGTAGTAGTAGTAGTAGTAGTAGTAGTAGTAGTAATAGTAGTAGTAGTAGTAGTAGTAGTAGTAGTAGTGGTAGTAGTAGTAGTATCATCATTAGTATTACTACCATTAGTACTTCTTTTCTTTAACTTTGCTCTCTGCTTTTTAGATTCGGTCCTTTTTTGTATCTCAATTCTGTTGTTAAGCTTAGTTTAAAGAGTAGAGTAACGAGCTGTGAAGTAAATAAATTTACGCAATTATGGCTTTTACTTTACTTTGAAGCCGAACAGAGTTGAAATTCGCCTTGATTGGAACTCTGAGTGAGTTCTTTTCTGGCCGCTATCAAAAAAATTTTGGAAGCCGTTAAAAGAAGAAAAGATTGAAATGGGCTTTTACAATTCAATCCTTGATATTTGTTCACATGAACCTAAATCTGATTTGTTTCATTCGCTCCCCTGTGTCCACGGAGCTTACATTGACAAGAGCTGGTATAAAACTGTGTGAAATTCGTGTGAGTATTTATTTATAATGTGTGTTAAGTTCTAAAGCTAATTCGTTAGCGTCATTTCTTTTTATTCCTTCGAGTTTCCAGGTTTTGCGGAGATATTAAAGTGTACGTTTTATCAGTTTCATCATAAGATCATGTTTTATTAATTCCGAAATCAAGCTTTGAAGTTTGATCTGTACTTGTCTTTGAACAATGAATTAATTCAGCAGATTAATAATTGTAATTTTACCACAGGTAATAAATTGATCCTAAGAAATCTGTCATCAGAACGTGAAACTAGTTTTTTGCCAGGCACTCATTTTACTCGCTAGCTATAATAGTTTTAGAGCGTAGAATGATCGAACATGGAGTAAAGTTAATGAGTTTTGATTCATCCACCACTGTCGCCATTATCAGGTGTTTTCTATAATGGTACAAAGAACTTGTCAACTAGATTATTGTAAAACAATTATTCGGTCTTGTGAGCAACTGTTCTTATTACTAGACTGTTGGATTACATCTCAGGGTATACGGTATTTGGGTAGGGAGTGTTGGGCAAAGAATTAAACAAGAGCGTGAGACGAGAGAACATTTTTCTCAGTGAAGAATTCCTGTGATCCAAAGTATGAGCTTTGCGGAGAACAGTCTGGTTGAAAGTGAAATACTTAACGATGCATTATAGACTGTTTGTGCTTTACTTTGGAACGATTCATATTTCTCGTTTATAAATATATCAAACTGTAGCATTATAAATTTCGTGATCTCACAATCAAAATTATTGGTTCCTAGTTGATTCTTGGTTTGAGCACCTTTCTTGTTTTCTCTCTGTTTTAAGATATATTTAGACTTAGCAAAACAGTAAACATTAGGGGAGGGGGTTTAGTTGGGTTCTTACAGTTATGCTGCATTGCATATTCGGCTTAAAAAAACCAGAAATAATAATACGCTTTTCACTTGGTACTTCTTACCAATCTTTTCAAAGATTATATTTGAAACATGCAAAGAGGGCAGAACACTTTTAAGAAATAATGACTATATCGGAGATTAATTTTGGTATTGCGTAAAAAAAAGTGAGATCAAAAGTATGAGAGAGACGTTTTTGATCATCATCCGAAGACATTTATGAAAGAATATGTGAGACGATAAATGCGTGGTTTTTCACACACTTATCTCTACAAAGCAAGCTCCACGAGAATATTTAATCAACTATGGCGGGAGCTTTTAGGCGACTTGAAGACCAACCAGAATTATAGACTTTGAGGCTTTTATTGTTCTTGCTTTTTAAAAATTGTCCTTGTTATTTTTGCTGTTGTTATTGTTGTTGTTTTTTGTTGTAATTGCTGCTGTTACTGCTGTTGTTGTTGCTGTTGATAAAGATGGCGAATGACGTATATGTTCATCAACAATACTTTTTGTAACAGTTGAATTATAATTGAGATTTGTTTCGATGAAGTTGTCTTCATCAGTCCATGAAGGGAAATTAGTACATAAGGTGGATCTAAGATTTATCATTGCCGATAATCTCATGTTATGCCTTTGTTTATCTTTATCATTATGCGTTTGACATGCCAATGTTTTTTTACAATCGAGTAGTTTTGTGTGTAACTGTAGGTGAGTATAGGCGAGAAATAAGCTTCTGTATAAGAATAATATTTGTATTTATGTACATAGCAATATAGAGTTAGAAAAAGGCCACGGTAAAAACAAAAAAGGAGTAGGGGGGAGAGAGAGGAGGGGAGGAGAAAGAGAGAGAGAGAGAAAGAGAGAGAGAGAGAGAGAGAGAGAGAGAAAGAGAGAAATCGACAGACAAACAGCTAGACAAAGAGAAGAGAGAGAGAGAGAGAGAGAGAGAGAGATAGAAAGAGAGAGAGAAAGAGAGAGATAGACAAATAGACAAATAGAGAGAGAGAACTGTTTTTTTTATCTCGAACCAGCGACAGAAGGGTCCCTGCAGATCTCAGGGCGGACTCGCTAGCCACTGTGCCACCAACGCCTTAGAGATAAAGAGAGTTTATTGGTGTATCCGCATGATTCAAGCTATGAGTAAGATTTACCGGTAGCAGAAAGGGAAATCGTTTAAATAAGTTCAACAGTGTTGTTAAAATTTTTTAAAGAATAATCATTAGCTTTAGTCAGTTTTATAAGAGAGTCAATTCCAGTTGAACAATATGAAAAAAAAAATTGTAGAACTAAATACCATATCTGTCTGAAAGAAAGACGAATGACACAAGAAAGATAAGAAATGAATAAAAGTAAAAAGAGCATCGAAAGAGAGAGACACGCCACGAAATGAAGAAAAAAATCGACACGTTGGCTCGTACCTGGAAAAGTTTTTTTTAATAACGTCACCATTGAAAACTGCCATGATTTTACCCCTGTAATAATGAAAGCGCAGTGTGAAAATTATTTTTATAGTATGTGTTTTTTTTCTTTTAACAACCAGCGAATTGGTGGTGAGGGTATATGGGAGAGAAGTGATATGTGTGGTGTGTGTGTGTGTGTGTGTGTGTGTGTGAGTGTCGTTTTGGGATGGNNGTGGAGAATAAGCGAATCATGGGAGAGGAGGAAATTTTCTTTCACGCTTACAGCATACAACGTGATCTCAGGCTTTTTAGGCCTACGTCAATCCAGGCGCCCATGGCAGACTCAAACCCGCGACAGAAGTTCTGTTCCTGCAGACCTCAGGGTGGTTCGCCAGCCAATGCGCTTCCAATACACAATTATTGCTTTTTTTTTTTTTTTTAACCACAGGGAAAGGCAAATGAAATAAAACCGCATAAAACTGGAGAGAGATCTCAGGGGCGCGGTTGATGTGAATTGCGGCGACACCGCGGCGACGGGATGACGCGGCCAAAACTGGGAAGCCGCAGAGATAGGCAGGAGCGATAATGCTTGAAGATACACAGTTTATCAGGCCGCTCATAATTGTTTAGCTAATAGGATGATGGTGGTCTCCCCTTGCTAGCGTTCTACTCTTCTTAAGTTTTGTGATTCCATATAATATACCGTTCAAGTTGATTCCGGCCTGGTGCGTACTTGGGCTAGATCGTAGGCAAATTTTTCTTTCGAAGCAAACTACTTTACTAAATTCATCTTTCTATTTTCCCAGTTCAGTTATGATACGAAATAAAATACATTCAATTGGATCTACGCCAGTGTAAATGTAAGATATTAGAGAATAACAGGAAGTTATTGTTGGCCGAATGATAAGCAGTTTTCTTCTGTGATCTGAAGGTTCTTGGTTTGAATCCCGACTCTGCTATCAATATTGAAGAAACTATTCCCTCTTTAGCCTATTTGATTGGATTTTGTGACATGGAGACAAAAAAGAAAAAAGGAAAAACAGAATAAATTTGGTAACCTCTAGAGTATTAGCTTATTAGTGGACATTTTTTTGCGTGCGGAAAAATACTCAATCTTAAACTATTTTTTTTTCTCCTCCAAGCAATACTCCCTCAGACTATTTTCATTTTTTCGTAGTGGAAGAGAAAATAAAAGAAAAAAAATCGCTGTTAATGATATCATATCCACAATGCCAAAATTTCAAAGGTACTCGTTATGAGTACGCTGTTCAGTAACAACTTCCACAGGTAATTATGTTGAAGTTTTAGTCTTATGGCCCGGAACTTTGCGATTTTTATCCTAGTTATAAAAAAACAAACAAAAACAAAACAAAAAAACCCCACAAAAAACAACTTTAAAAGGGTACAACAGGGTTATCCATTTTATGGTTTATAAATCTTAATAATCAAGGTTTCTAACTTGGTCCCACACTTTAACAAATTGGTGGGTGTATAACAAACCTGATAACCTACGATTCCTCGTAAATGGGAAAGGGGGAAGGGGAAGGTACAGAAGAGACTATTAAACTAAGCCACTGTAGTCAGCCATTTACTGGATAGAATGATTACAATGATTTAAAGGTTATGGTGACATAAGAAAGTGTGTTTTGCTAACTGCTTAATATATCGCACTCAACGTCTTCTCCCTCACTACGCCCCCATCTCCCCCTTCCCACACACACCCTCCCGCCGCAAACTTTTAATTTAAATCTTCTTACATCTTAAGAGGGCGCCGTCCTTTTCTAAAGAGAGCATCTTAAAATCTAGTATTATTATTATCATTGTGATTGCTTGTGGGTTTTTCATCTTTTACAGTCTACATTAAGTTTTCCTCCTTGCGTCTCTCTCTCTCTCTCTCTCTCTCTCTGTTTCTCTTTTTCTTTGTATGTGTGTGTGTCCCTCTGTCTTTGTGAAAATCATTCTCTCTATGTGTATGCCTGTGTATTTGTATGTCTCTCTGGCTGTCTGCCTGTCTCTCCATCTCTCTCTCTCTCTCTCTGTTTCTCTTTTTCTTTGTATGTGTGTGTGTCCCTCTGTCTTTGTGAAAATCTTTCTCTCTAAGTGTATGCCTGTGTATTTGTATGTCTCTCTGGCTGTCTGCCTGTCTCTCCATCTCTCTCTCTCCCTCTCTTTCTGACCACCTGTCTGCCTGTCGGTTCTTCTCTCTCTATCATTTTCTCTTTTTCTTTCTCTCTTTCATTCTTTTATGTATTTCTGTCTGCCCCTCACATTTATTCTTGTTTGCTCTCACAATCTCAATCTCTCGTCCCATCCTTTCCTCTCTACCACTCTCTCTCTCTCTCTCTTTCTCTCTCTCTCTGACTCTCTGACTCTGCAACCATCTCTCTCTGTCTCTCTCTCTCTCTGACTCTCTCTTCTCTGGGGGCTTTTATTTCTTCCAAATACTTCCCGTATTGCTACGGCTTGTCCGTCACTCTGTCTATCCGGTTGTCTACCAATGGCGCCTGAGCTCATATCTAGATCTGCGTCATAGTTCCTAGCAGAGATGCTCTCCGTTTTTTACGTACATATTCGCACACACACAAACGCGCACACACACAGACACTCACAGCTGCCTTACGATTCAGATATTCCTGGTCTTCTCAAAACATTGGTCTTTTTCTCCGTCTCACTTCTTCTGCCTTTCCTTCTGATTTAATCTCTCTCAGCCTTTCTGCGCTCTCTCGCCCATTCTCAGTTGCACACAAACGCACACACACACACACACAGACACGCACGCTCTTTCTCCTTGTTCCCCTCTCCCACTCTATTCTGTTTCCCTCTGGATTCCCCTTCTCACTCTACTGACTATTCTCTTTTCTAGTAACCTTTCCCACTCTCTTTGCTCTCTCTATTCTGTCTTTCTCCGTTCTTCTCTTCCTCCCCACCTTTCTCTCTTTGTTTCCCCCCCCCNNNNCCCCCCCTCCCTTCGCCTTCAACCTTTTCCCCTCAATATTTTTTCGCTTTCACCTCCAGCCCCTCCTTGGCAAACTATTTTAAGGTCATAATAATGTAACCTAAAAATCCACACTGACCATTACACTAACCGTAGTGACCATTATGTTTGTTTATTTTCTCCCTCCATCTTTCTTAAGTTACTTTACCGCGACCACCAGACTCCACTCCAGGTCTTTACGCTCGTCAAGATTCTCCTTACAATAATAATTTGGTCATCAAATTCCGAAAACACCTTAACATTCCCGGCCTAGACATAACAATAGTGATTATACATCTTCTTTATTTTGGGTCTGCCCGCGAAAAGGTAGGGAAATAATGAAAAATATTTGTGTTATTGATTATTACTTGTTTGTGTAATAATGATAGGAAAATTCACAGTTAAAAAAAAAAAAAAAAAGAAAAGAGTGATTTTTAGTCGGTCTAAAGCTCTTACAAAAAACATTTAGGAGAAGTGATTGTGCCTCTTTTTGCGACAGATGATACTATATTATTATCATTACAGTTAGAAGATTTCGAGAAAGGTCTAAAAAATTAAAATCTACTTTCAAGATCAGGCGAGCAAACGATTTATAAAAGCTCTACTGGACTTAAGTACAGTCTTAATCTCCATCAATTTCCTATTCAAAGCAACTAAAACAACTTCAATAAGCCAATCATAAACTATTCCCGTTCTTTTAAAACGCTTTTGAAGGCTTAAAACATTTGTTTAATCTAAGGTGTGAGAAGGAATACGCCATATCCCCCAGAACATTGTGTACTGACCTAGATCTCTAGCTCGCCCGACCTTCCTATGTGGTTTGCCAGGGATCTATAAATAGATTTGCTTCTTTATTTTATCTCGAAGTATAAATGATGACATCACATTTCAAGGTAGCAGCTCTTTGCCGTCTATGAGCCCTGCAGACACGTCTGAATTTGGTGCTAAATATAGAGAAGAGAAAGCAGTGAGTAACAAACGAATTGCCTTACGCACCAGATTATTCTTATTCTTATTTTTTTTTTTCCGATCTCGCGTATTGACGCGAGTTACTTTGAACTGTTGCCCAGTCAAGGCTTCTTAGTCATTACATCTGTATGAAAAAAATTCAGACCAGGTGGAAAATTTATTGCTTAATTGCACAGGTTGATTCATTAATATCGATTTCTAGTGTACTGAAAAATTTGTTTCCATGATATATGATAAGAATCGAAAACTTTTAGGCTAGATCTACGGATGCTTGTTAGGCCGACTAGTTCCATTTTAAAAAATAGCCTTCTTTTGCAAGACATACAATATGCAAGAGTAAAATTGAACTCTGCGCTATAAGACGTGTATCTAAATCTATCATAGCGTACCTTAAAGTGAATCACAACAGCTCCGATTTTTTAGCAAAGCTCTTTTTAAAAAGATAGGGGCCTAAGCTTGATCGCACACATGCTGGGCCAGTGATTGGGCAGAAAAATGCAGTAAAGTCTTCGCGGCTCCGTTTCCAGAAGCAGGTGATGACCAGAAATGACATTGCACGGCAACAAAGCATTTCTGGGCAGGCAAAAATTGTTGGCTGCTTTTTTTTTTCGGCAACCTTAATAAAAGATTTCAGATAATTCGGAAAACCCAACTCATTTTTAATGACGGACAAATAAATCCTTTCTGTGTGCCCATTTAGATCTAATTCCAGTCCCAATCCCACCTTAAAAAAAAAATTCTAAACCATTGAATCCACTTTAACAAAGCTACACAAAATATTCCCAATCTTTAATATGCCTTAAAACGTGAACATCTTCTTTATCTCTGAAAGGTCTGAAACAGTTAAAGATATAAGGTCTGACAATGTGCACTCCAAAACCGTGTACTGACCTACATTTCTAGCTTGCCCATCCTCTGTACGTGTTTTACTAGGAATCTATAAATAGATTTGGTTTTCCTCATCATCTTGAACTTTATATCTATTCCAAAACGTGCCGCTTACAGCGCACCGCTATATTCAAAATGATGATATAAGCAACTCATAATATAAAGAGATGAAAGGAAAATAAGAAACTCTCTCTCTTTCTTGAAAGGGAAAAATTAATCAGTCCTTTAGATTTTTGCAAAACAAATGACCTGGTTCACAAAACGTTGACTATTGCCCTTTATATTGCCTTGATTATATTTTGATTAATATTTTTATAATTGTTATTTTTAAATTCTGTGATTGTTAGGGAGAAATGTTGGGGCGATATCTTTGCATTGGGCTACAGCAAGTTTTAAGCTAATGAAAAAATGTATTTGTTTTATGAACAATTATCTAATTAGATCTTGATCTGAATGGATGTCTTTCACAACATTTTTTGCCAATGGCTTTGGCAACTTTCAGGCTATTGAAAAGATTTTTTTAATGTAAAACAAATGTCTGACTAGATTTGAACAGAATGGATGTCTTTCACATCATTTTTTACCATTGGCTATGCCAACTTTCAGGCTAGTGAAAAGATTTGTAATGCGAAAAAATTATCTTACTTGGTCTTGATCTGAATGGATATCTTTCACATCATTTTTTACCATTGGCTATGGCAACTTTCAGGCTAGTGAAGATTTGTAATGCGAAAAATTAACTTACTATATCTTGATCTGCATGGATGTCTTTCACAACATTTTTTACCGTTGGGTGTGGCAACTTTCAGGCGAGTGAAAAGATTTGTAATGCGAAAAATTAACTTACTATATCTTGATCTGCATGGATGTTTTTCACAACATTTTTTACCGTTGGGTGTGGCAACTTTCAGGCTATTGAAAAGATTTGTAATGCGAACAATACTTATCTAAATAGGTCTTGATCTGAATGGATGTCTTTTACAACATTTTTTATTCTTGGCTATGGCAACTTTCAGGCTAATGAAAAAATTTATAATGTAAACAAATGTCCGACTAAATATTGATCTGAATGGTTGTCTTTCGCAGTTAAGTTTAGTTTCATAAAAAAAAGGACGCCAAAACAAACAAACCCTTACCAAAAATAGAAAAAAAATATTATTTTGTATTTCCTGTTATTATCTTTTTTTTTTGTTCTTAGGTGTCAATATTGAAAAATCTCCTCTCTAAAAGTAGAAGTCCTTTTTATTCAAAATCTCTTGATTTGCAAAGAAACAAGTATTAGAAGATATGCGACTTTTATAAAATGGAGATCACTCTAATTTTGCACGTCTAGTCTCAATTTCTGTAAACATACAGGCAAAGACAAAAGAGCACGACATTATTCCACATAATCGACTGTCTGCTTCGACAACTGCGGTCAGTGCATAGACCAGTTCACATTAGATATTGAATGACCGTCTCTCTGCTTCAGCAGCTGTGGTCAGTGCATAGAGCTCTATATTAGATATTGTATGTTTTTATTATCTGATAAGAGATGATTAGTAATAACGAAATTTATAGACAACAATATTAATTGGAAAGAGAGAGTAAGGATCTTTTATGGAGAACACTGACTGGAAATTTGTTGTATGATCTTTTATAGCACTCAATGGTTGGGATAGGTTAGTAATGATCTTTTATAACGTTCGATGATTGGAGATGGATAGTAATGAGCATTTATAGGGCAAAATGATTGAGATTGGCTTGGAACAAGAGGATGGCGACTTTTATTTAGGATATAATACTGCGACACTAGTAGTTATGTTTGTTTTAAATTAATCATGATGGGAAATAGGTTGCAGTGGTATTTGGGGGCCATTCAAATATAATCTTACACCTTTTTTGGGACTTTTTGACCCCCCCCCTCCCCCATTAAAAAAAAAACCAAAAAAAAAAAACCAAAAAAAAAACCAAAAAAAAAAACAAAAAAAAAAA
>BLXT01006160.1:2021423-2036721 GCA_019648995.1 Plakobranchus ocellatus | reverse complement strand
GGGGAGTAAGGGCAAATGTAAGAAAGGTGTAAGAAGAGGGAGGGAGGGGGTCAAAAAGTCCCAAAAAAGCTGTAGATTATATTTGAACAGCCTTCTGTAAGATGAAAGCTTGTCTTGTAGGCTTGGCCACGAAGAGGTTTTTTTTTTTATATTTGCCCGCGCGCAGATGAGCCAGCCTCGTTTTCGAAACGCAGACACAATTCGGCCTAACTGGTTTTAGGCCTTGGCGATGGTGATAATAATAGTTCTCGTGAGTGGTAGATTAAAAAATCGAATGTGCTTATGTAGCAATTCATGACAGTTTTGTTTCAGCTCCAGCTCTAGAGTGGTTGAGCCGAATATCTTTATCCGTTTCATTGCTACCCTTGAAAGCCTCCATGTTTAAAAAAGAGAGCTAGAGCTCGCGTTGTGTGCAGGCCGCATCAGACGCGAGGTGGAATTCGAAACTAGGGCCCAGCCTCTTTGAAAACACTTCCTTACCACAGTCTATCTTTAGCTTTTGTACTATACAGTATAATAGTTCTAAAAAGGTGGGCATCTTTTTTTAAAGAGCCTAGCCTATTTTTAAAGCTCGATTTAACATTTAAACTAAATATTAAAATTGCTTATTTGTTCTCAAATTTAGCCTAACCCTGAATTATAGCCTCCCTAATAAAGATTGGATATCTCTGTCTTGATGTTTTGGGTTTGTCATCTATATCGGGCCTTCGACTTTTACCATATTAGTTGCTGGTTTTAGGGAAATAAGACAAGAAATTGGCATTATGTTGCCAAGGTAATGACGTAATGTCGTCAAATTACAACTTTCAACTACCGAACTCGCTTAACGGATGCTTAAATCTATAGTCTCGAGAGCGACAATTTTTGGGCGAGACCTTAATCATGATAACTATTCGTAGCTCAAAGTTTCTAGAGACATCTGTAATTATGTTATGTTCTTTTCACCAACCGTTTAATTATGGTCATACTGGGCTGAGAGATTTTTGTGTATGAAGAAAAAAAAAGTTATAGGCAGCAAAAGTTAATAAAGAGTAGTTTATCCAAGCCAAAGCATTTCATTAAATGGCAAGTGGCAAAATATACAGGTTAAAATTATAGATTTCAAAGGTATCAATCTTAAGGTTGGTCGAATTATTTCCAGGAAAAGGAAAAAAAAGTGTCAAGGCTAATCGACTGACTAATTGATAATTATTTTGAATCCGCTTTGCTAGTATCAATGATCACTTCGGGATTTCTACTCATCCAGGATAAAAAGTTGTTTTCTTTATTCTCAGATCTATCAGAAAGCTTTTTGGTGTTACACGTTTTCATAAAACTCACCTCGTACCGCTGAGGCCTCTCCGTTTGATGATTCCGAAGCAACTTTTGTAAACAAAATGACCGTAACCTATTGAAAGCGGTGGCAACTAAGATAGATGGTATTTTAGAGAGTTCTCAAACGCCTTCAACAAATTGGCAAAATAAAATGAAATTTGTAGATAAACTATATTTTTAAGGATATTACATTGTATAGATCTAGTTGGCAGACTAGCAAAACAAACATTATATCAAAGATGCTTAAATTGATTTAAGACAAGGCTTGATCTAATATCTAACTCTCGATCTAAAATGTTCATTGTGTAATCTTTGGGATATACAACAAAGCTTCCATAAGTTTTAGACTAGATATAATCTCAATCTACATCTTTATCGAAATGTTGAACCAAAATTGAATATTACTTCAGTATTGCGATGCGATGAATTTAAACTATACATCTATCCCTAAATCTAAACCTAGATAAATTTTTTCATGTCGCACCCAAACAAAATGGTTAGGCTAGGCCTAGGTTAGATCTTTTCTACGAGCCGTCTTCAATCACTTCCATTACTGGCTATATATATAACCTTACTTTCAGCGTAGTTTGGTCCCACAAAAATTGCAAAAAGTATATAGATAACCCAGATAGATATCTCTTCCTTGACCTTTTTCCGAAAAAATAAAGGCATTCTCAGGTAGAGAATTACTTTCATTTTCACTTTACAAAAGTTTCAGTTAATTCAAATAATGGCGAAAAAACATGCACAAATAAGCGGGTTACCAACTTACTTTTACAAACTGTTTTCACAACGTCAAGTCATTCTCCGAAATCCCATAAAATAATTATATCCAGGACTAAGGCACCCTGTAAAGTGACGGCAAAGGTGGCAGTGCTATTTTTGGCAGGTTGATTTTATTTTCTCTTTTAAATTGAGAATAAGTAAAGTTCTTATTTTATACTCTCATTGTGAATGATCGGTTGATACAGTTTCTGCGCTTTTATTATGTTCAACATTCATTTTTTACTTGAAATTTTTTATGATATTATAAGTTATAATCTCAAATCCGCGTTAGAGGCCACTTCGGGTCACCTATTGCGGGTTTTTCAAATATATAAATGATTTGGAAAAAACACGACTTGAGTCACCATTTCAGTCAAAGATGTAGGATGACTTCACCATTACTATATGACTGCCTTAAAGACATTCTTAAATAAAAAAAATATTCTCAAAGATTCCTTTTGAAATACATTGGAAATGTGCTTTTGATAGAATGCGAAGTTTACTTTACAAAATTAAATAACGAAGGAAGCAAGATACGTATTGAAAACACTGTCGCTTTATGACGATAGGGAATTCTCAATCTCTTTCCACCCTTTTACGTACGCACATCCAAGCCAACACATGCTTTAAGTAAGATTCAATAATGTTAATCGTGTACTGATTTTCATGAAAAACATGAGGGCTTTTGTATGCATAATTATGTTAAAATGTTTTCTAAATATGGAAGTCACATACAGGGGCAAAATCGGAAAATTTAAACTGAAAACAATCCTAAAATTTGGTGGCAAGTCCTTTACTGTGGTCGCCTCAAGCTTCGAAACCGACATAAGAAGGTTACATTTCATTTACATTATCAATAAAGTAAGGTTGCTAGGCACTTTTGTATGACTTAAATGGACGGCCACAGCTTAAACCCTCGAGTTAATTTTGATCAGTAGTAGAAAAACCATAATGTCCAAGCCATTGAGACATCAACGATATTTTTTTCAATTTTCGGAAACGCGTCGGTTGCCCACATAACATATTGCACTGCACACAGTCTGAAGGGTGCTTGAAACCCTGACAACGTTTTGTTGTGGCTTGCTTTATGCACAAAACTGAAAACTTACCAATCACATGCTTTTCAACACTGAAAATTTGGTGAAAGTATAAATTGTTGAATGTTTCATTCCAAGACTTATCCTTCACTGCTTAGATAATATTTAAAATCATAGCTTGCATGTCGCGTTTGCTGTTGTATTCTTCTATCATTCAAAGCGTATTGTTATAACACTGGTCTTCACACAATGTCCGTATAGTCGTCATCTTTGAGAATTATTGCTCAGCGGATTACTCTAAATAATACTACTCGCCCACACGTAAAAGCCTCGTCTGCATGCTCTCATTGTATTAATCTCTCATAAATCGTGTAAGCAGTGCAAAAGTGTACATATATATATAGGGATTGTTTGGTGTTTGTATCTAGCCAATCCACAACAATGTGATCTCAGGCTTTCAGTATGTTTGTCAGACCATAGTGCCGATGGCGGGTTCTCGAACTCGCGACAGAAGGATCCCTGCAGATCTCAGGGCAGATTCGCTATCCACTTTGCCACCGACGCCCCTATATATAT
Organism: Plakobranchus ocellatus; assembly: GCA_019648995.1. Taxonomy (NCBI): domain Eukaryota; kingdom Metazoa; phylum Mollusca; class Gastropoda; family Plakobranchidae; genus Plakobranchus; species Plakobranchus ocellatus. The sequence continues at coordinate 2,033,029 of BLXT01006160.1, read as the reverse complement.
ATATCTATATATATATATATATATATATATGCTGTTATGTATTGTTTTATTTAGTTTTTAAAGTAAGCGTTTACATTCCTTTGTTGCATAAGTTGATCGTGTTCAACCACAGGAGTATTGAACTTTAGATCTAAGATTTAAGTTTTTATCTCGGAAGTGCAAGATTTTGTTTGTTTTCCTCTCCTCTACTTTAAACAAGCTAACAAAATGTTGCACTCCCGGAAAGAACAATTAAATACTTTTAAGGGTCGTAAAGATCTGTACTCCTTTAGTTGAGGACTTATATAAAAAAAGGAATATATCGGCTAACTTCAAAACTTATTCATATGTGTGTATGCGTGTGTGTGTTTTTTTAACCATATTTTTAGAGACAAGTTGAGAGCAAGGAATTGTATATAAAAAAGAAGTCTTGGTGAATTTTTTTTTTGAAATTTTTTTCCTGCTTTATTTGACATAGCGCATGTTTTAACGTAATACACATTAATAAAACAGAAATGTGTGATAAAGGAACAACAAAGCATAACTTAAGCTCTTTAAGACGTCCGATATTAATTATTCTTCCGTCAAAAGGTAAGAAAATAAATTTGAAAAAAAGGTAAATGCACCGATATCCAAATCTGTTTCAGGTTTGGAAATAACCAACAAAGTTTGACAATGCAACATTAATTTTTATCTCAAATATGTGTTCTAATCCGCATACTTTATATGATATAGGTAAGGGGAATTTGAAAAAACAAAAAAAAAACCCACTTTCTGCTCTACTGTTTAACCTGTTTTAAACAAACATTATTGATTTACGACTGATCCATGACGCTTGAAAGATTAGTCTGTTTTAAACAAACATAATTGATTTTCGACTGATCCATGACGCTTGAAAGATTAACCTGTTTTAAACAAACATAATTGATTTTCGACTTATCCATGAGGTTTGAAAGATAACCTGTTTTAAACTAACATTGATTTCCGCGCACTTATGGAAACAAACGAAATAATGTTTTGCAAGTATATTCGTATTAGATATAAATTTTGCGGCAATGAAATCTCATTGTTAACATCTTTGATTTTATTAATGTTACGGACCACATCTAAGAATGAATAGCCATGACACTGCAGCACACACTGAGGAAAGCAGAGAGGTGGGAGGAACGGAGGAGATTCCTTGACATCTGTCAGAGAGGACCCAACGGATGAGATTTCTTGACATCTGTCAGAGAGGATCCAATGGAGAAGATTCCTTGACATCTGTCAAAGAGGACCCAACGGTGGAGATTCCTTGACATCTATCAGAGAGGACCCAACGGTGGAGATTCCTTGACATCTGTCAGACAGGACCTAACGGAGGAGATTTCTTGACATCTATCAGAGAGGACCCAATGGAGGAGCAACAGACCAGAACAACATTCAGTTCAGGGTCCTTCTCTGTCGACAGTTCGAGTATGGGCCCGCCCAGCCTGTGACTGGCCAAAACGCTAGCGATCGCTTTTGCATTGAACGAACTATATACACAAAAAAGCTACAGTAAACAGATTATAATGAAAAAAAAATACAAAATGCATTTGCTTTACTCTTGTTATACAAACTCTTCGAAAAAAAAAAAAAAAACAACTTGAAAAACAAAAAATCAACCTCCCTCATATTAAGCAAACGAATGAAATCACACATTCGGTGGAATACACAAAAATTACAATGCTCAGTATGATCATAGAAACGTTATATACATTAGTAGTGTTTATGTTACGCACATATTTAGAATTTACACCTTTTGCATTTTTGGAACCAAGTGAAAACCACATATACATATCACATACTGCAAGCATTTGCCCTATCAAAATGATTTCTTTTATCACATAAGTACAGTAACAACAAATTGTCAGTTTTATCACCATTTCATTTTGACAAAAAAAAAAAAAGATATTGATGAACAAAGAGATTGTTACACGCTCTGAGAGTTATCATCATACAAGGTGCTCACAACAATTCGTCCCATTTCTAACATAAAAAGTGTTTCTCAGATATAGGCCAATATCTCACTGATCCATTTTATTTGTCATATGACCACCTTTCATGTTTTATGGCGATATAAGTGCAAATCTGCTTGCTTTAATTTAGTAGATTATATTGTTTTGGTCTTTTTTCTTTTTCTTTTTTTTTTTTTAGGAAACATGAGGATCGAAAGAGATTTCTACGCTTCTCAAGGCTACAGAAAATGAGATGGTCGTTTGTGTTAGCAACATGACGTATTGATGTGGCTTATCTCGATGATTCTAGGTACTATTTTTTTTCTGATAGATCAGAATTTGAAAACTTATTTCGAAACCAGCCTAAAGAGTCGTAGGATGCATTTTAAATTTATGAAATGCGTTTAATAAGCTTTGTAATGTGGAAAAACTGCACAGTCAGAAATACTTATTTTGTGCAAGATAGTAGGCTTCTAACCTAAAAATGAACAAAGAGTAATAAGAAGATGAAACAAATTTAAAATACTTTTTACAAGCGACATCCCGCTTATTAGGACTGAGCGCAAAACATTTCTTTTAACAAATTGATGCAAGTACAATTTAACAAATGCATTGTATCAGAGAATCAAAACTTTCTCTTCCGTCAATAATTATAGCAATATAGGCAACCTTCTAAATAATGTTTTGTCCTGAAATTGAATATATCAAGACGATGTCCTGGAGCGATAGCTTATCTGTTAGGGCAGTCGGCAACCAAGTCAGCCCGAGGTTCGAATCCCAGTTCTGCTCAAGACAATTTTCATTGCTCCTCTGTGTCCACCCAGCACTAAATGGGTAGCTGGGTCTTTTAGGAACCGGCAAAAGTAAAGGCGGCGAGGAAAGCAATGGCAAACTACCTCATAATGCCGAATGTCAACAACAATTGTTTTACTCTAACTTGACGATATTGTAGCCACACATTAAATTTGTGTTTATGTTAACCACGGGTAAAATAATTATAGGATTCTCATTAGATTGTCTTAAGGCTTGTGGTATTTTCAAATGAGTCTCATTCATCTTATAAATTTCTGTCAAGTAACATCAGCATCTACTACCAAATGTGAAAACAAAGAAAAATGAGCCATGCCAACAGCTCAGACGGGATGAAAAGGAGAACTTCTTCAACAAGCCAATTCTAGCTCTTTGGTCAAACAGTTATTAAAAAAACCTTATAACTCTTGGTAACACTGGTTTTGACCTGCAAGATTGGCCTCTTACCTCCTTTGTCCTACTATGTTCTGAATTTCTCAACACTTATCTTATCAACGAGTATTTTTCCACGATGAATGCTACCTCACATTCCAAGCACATGACTGATTAAAGTGTTTATGTCTTGTTTTGTTTGAGTGCACTTCCATGAGGAAATTGTCTTCAGTGTCTTAGGATTAGAGCCATAGCAGAATATTTTCTATAACACATGATGCCATCAGTTCGTTTACACCAAGTAATGAAACCTCTAGGATGGCGCCGATTATTAAACAGGCTTTAAGTCGCCGTTTCTCTTCATCTACGTGGGAACGTCTGCAGCTGTTTCACTTGCCTAGTCAAAGAACATTTGCCACCGGCAAATTTGATAACTAATGCAGCATATGTATATTCCGCCTCTCTTAGTTTTCTGTAACAAACTATCAAAGCTGGATCTGACAATTGTATGCCATGTAGCATATGTATGCTTTAAATACAGAGTAAAGAAATGAAGAAGACGTTCACTCACTTAGACCTAGCAACAGACAAGACATAGTTATTGTAATTTTCTCTCGTCTTCTGTCTTGTCTTGTCTCTTGTCTTGTCTTGTCTGTTGCTAGGTCTAAGTGAGTGAACGTCTTCTTCATTTCTTTATTCTATATATTTGTGTCGTGCACATTGTATCTCTAGTAGATCCTTCGATCTAGCTTTGTGATCTTGGCTTCCTGTGTGGATAACCTTTCTTTCTAATATTTAAATACAGAGGAAAGAGAACGACTAAACATATTATATTGGATATCGTGTTTGCTGACGGCAATGAAGTTTCAGCCTTAGTGTCTGATGCGACTGTCCTGGTATTCTCCGTCCCAGGCCACAGCACAAGCTTTAGACGTTGAGCCGCATCAACGCGCACTGCATTCGTCCGTTGCGTCTGAACTTGCAGACCTCGTAGCTTACGTTGTTTACACAGATATTCCGACACTGATTCATCGGTACAAGTCGTCGGCAGCGGCCGGCTATGGGGCCGCAGTCAGGCTGAGGAGATACAATAAGAAGACAGGGGTAAAGCTTCACAAAGGTATAAAATCTATTTACATCGTATCGAATTTAACTCTGACTTGATAAACTGGCATCCTCACAAACTCGACTGAGATTTGATGTATTGGCATCCTTACAAGCTAAACTGAGATGCATTGTATTGGTATCGTAGGAAGTTAAACTCAAATGAGGCTTTATCAATTTAAATCCTTAGCATTTTAATGGGGTAATACAAATATTTCAGTAATTGTGTTCCCTAAAGCTTAAGAATTAAAAAAAAAATAGTGGGGATGCGACTTATCTGAAGGTTCTTCGAAATATAACAGACTTCTGTAATCATAGGAAAATTTTGAAGGATGTGGAGACAAACCGCTAACATAAACTAAGATCGAATATTCCCAACATACATAATGAGAGGCGGAGTTAATGAGATAATACCAGGTTTCACATCAGGATTTGATAAATCAATGTTAATGTTCTGGATAGGAGGGGTGCATGCAACATAGTATGGATTATAATGGAATCTAAAGACTCATGCATTACAATAAGCCCCCCCTCCACCCTTTCCCCGCCTACAAAAATAAAATCTTATGTTATCCTTTATTTATTTTATTTATTTATATTTCCAAAAAAAAAACGTCGTCTTCTACGCTTACCCTCCTCTCATCATGCGTTTACACACACAAACACACACATATATATATATATATATATATATATATATATATATATATATATATATATATATATCTAAACGCATGATGAGAGGAGGGTAAGCGTAGAAGAGGACGGTTTTTTTGGAATAAAAAAGGAAAAGGAGGTGAATGAAAAAAAAAAAAAAACAACAACAAATTAAAGAAATGCAGATTTGAAACAGATTCTAATGATTCGTGCATACAATAACGCCCCCCTCCCCCCCTCCCAAATAAAAAAAAAAACCCTTTCAGCCCAGCCCCACTTTTCGTTTAACTGTTCTACCTTCATTAAAAAGAAATAATAATAAAAAACCGCAAATTTTTAAGATTACCCAAAGGCTATCCGCCATTTAGTGGAAGCTATCCAGACACCTTTGGCATCAGTATGACCTGGTGACCTGTTGCCGTCTGCCGGAACCAGGCATATACATAAAATAGGACAATAAAAGTTAATTCTGCTACAGTGTTACTATTTGCCTCGCTGCTGCCAGCCGTCGTCAGCCCAGTCAAAGTGTACGACAGGGTGAGGGAGACAGTGCGGAGGGGGGGAAGAGAACAACAGCAGGTGAGGACAGACTTCTTTAGAAGTACTTGTGAATTTGTGGCCTACAATATTGTATTAAAACACACACACATACACGAACATACATCCCATTTTAGGAAACCATATTCAATTAAAAGAACAACAAAACACACACTCACAACCTCCAATGGTCAAAGTTTCTGGTCTAATTATTCGTTCTTTTTCGTTTTCATTATTCTTTTTTTTTTTTGTTTGTGTACTCAAATGATTTTTACGATTTTGCTCTCTCTGTCTCTGTCTCTCTCTCTCTTACTCACTCTCTTTCTATCTCTCTTTCTCTCTTTAAATTTCTTTCTCTCTGCCTTTCTCCCTTTCTTTTCTTTCGCACTCTTTGACTTTCCTTCGGTTGCCGCTACTTACGTACACTCTTTTCTTTATTTTCTATCAATCTTCAATCTTCTGCTATCTTTATCTTTTGTAGACACTCTTTCCTCATGTTTACCTCTCTTATTTCCTCTCTCTTTCTATCTCTTTTTCTCCCCTCTCCATCTCCCTCCTTCTACAGTTGCTGTTTTCTCGGGTTTTTTACCCGCGTCTTGTCAAAAATGAATTTGTTTCAGCAAAATTATACTTTTACATTGTATATGCCTTTTTCTCATCTTTCCCCATATCTCTCTATATATCTGCTACCCAGAATGTTAAGTTTCATTTCTTCCAATTTCGTCTCACTGTGAAAAGAAGATTGGAGAAAAAAAAATGCGAAATGGTTGCATCATTATCAGTGTAAGTTAAAGGGTAACGCAGAGGTGAAAGGGCATGGCATCGAGTGCGTGACTACTGTGTTGAATAATATAAAAACATTTGTCTACGCAGAGAGAGAGAGAGAGAGAGAGAGAGAGAGAGAGAGAGAGAGAGAGAGAGAGAGAGAGAGTCTCCTACAGTTTGTTCTCCATAGTGATCTTGCTAAGTTTTTTTGGCCAGAGAGTCAGAGTTTTTAAAGACTGGACAGACCGTCCGTGCATGATTATAAAGATGAGTTGCGCTAACAAACAGCATCTCTAACCTCTGTCAATCCCTCCCCCCTTTTTCCCTTTCTCTCCAAGAAGAAAAACTTAAATCTGCACTCGCTATTATGACAGACGCACAAATCCTAAAAGCTTCAACAACCAAAATTTTTTTTATAATTCAGTTTTTATTGACGCACATACACCTTTTTTTCTGGGGCGAGTCTCACTCGCTTAGTGCGGCGACAAGGCCAGAGAGCAATTTGTGGCCGCCGGCCAACCACGATAATTATGATGAAGCCTGGCGCTAAATCTACCTATTTTTAAGACTCTGTAAGATTAAAGACGTCGACTGTACTGTCAACTTCCCCTATTTCTATTGTTGGTATCCAGACATCATGTTGGATCTGCCCTGCTTTTCACCTTTTCCCCACCAGCTTTTATTTCCTTGTCTAGGTCGTGCGTGTGAGAGATTTTAAAAAAAAAATAAGGGTAAACACAAAGCCTGGTTGCAAGGGTTTTCAGAACTTTGTAAGAGAGGAGAAAAAAATGGGGCTGGTAGTGAGATGGACTGAGCAGACAAGATGCACTTTTGGCCCCGGGAGTTTGCGATCCTACACTACCGAGCAGGCAGTGGCGTATCAGAGGAAGAGTGAGATATCACCCGTCTACTAGATGGGTGGGGGAGGAGGGAAGGGAAACGTGATTTGGTGAGGGAAGGGGTTGGGGAAGGGGGTTAGGGTATGCTCTAAATATGTGATAGTTCACGGTGACGAAGATGTCAAGAGAGAGTGACAGATAAGGGCGGAAAACGAATAGGAAAAAGCAGGAAGAAAATAATGCGAAACGCTTTGAGAACAGAGAGAGGTGGATCAATGATAAAAGTCTGCCACTGATTAGGAGAGAAAGAGAGAGAGAGAGAGAGAGAGAGAGAGAGAGAGAGAGAGAGAATGAAAATGAGAGTTGGCAATAGGGAGGAAGACGGTAAAGGAGGAGGATTGGATGTGGGAGGATATAGAGGGAAATAGTCGGTGAGAAAAGAGAGAGAGAGAGAGAGAGAGAGAGAGAGAGAGAGAGAGAGAGAGAGAGTGCAAAAGAATAAGGGGGAAAAGCAATAAACTAATAATATAGAATTTTTGGGAGAAGGGGGTGAGAAAAGGGTCATGTTGGAACAATTTAGAAAATTAATGAAGTTTCTACGAGCTCCAGGGAAAAAAATTACAGCATAACGAAGGTCATGAAAATTTGAGAGGAGGGCGTATTGGAAAAGGGAATAGCACCAGCTAAAAGACAAGGTCATTGGGTGTGGCCTGCAGGCCTACCGACCGGCACTCAAGGCCAGGCCTGCGAGACCTGTGGGCGTGTGTATATGCCTGTGAGCACCCACCCCTACCCCACCGCCCACTCTTCGTCTCTTTCCCATCGTTGCCAGCAGATGCTGCACCTGGTTTTGCTCTTGACCCAAAGCTAGTAACCTTGAGAAAGGTATCAGAACGGAAACAGAAAGCCTTGATTTTGCTTCCGTCCCAGATAGTTTTGATTTTTTGTACATTTGGCATTAGAAGAGCAGTGTTGAGAACAAAATATTTTTTGTATCCGTTGTTTTAAGAAATAGCTCAATAGAATAGTGGGTGACGGGGTGAGCAAAATGAAAAGTAGTGGCAATGGAGAAATGGGGAGAAGGAAAATGTAACAAAAAAAAGTCTCACAAACAGCATTATTAGGCAATGGTGAGAACAAAATAAAAAAAAAGACAAGGTATCGCAAAAGCACGAACAACTTGCAATATTAATTAATTTCCTTAGAAACTTGGATTGCTTTTTCCTCAAAACATGTTTTTTGGTCACCAAAAATCTATCTCCTTCGAGATTTATCTACCAACTTTCTTCCAATTTGGCTCACTAATTTCCAAGGATATTATTCAAAATATCATAGAGACTTTTATCGATATCATGTTTACTTTTTTTTTAAATAGAAATTTGAGTTCATTTATCGAAAATGGGGTCAACTCTACTTTTAATTTTATAAGGAAAATATACCGAAGTTAAGAAAAAAAACAACAACTTTGTAATATTTAAAATATTGATTTAGAAGTTTTTTTGTTGAAGCTTCATATGACTTGAAGGTCAAGTTTGGGAGGAGATAAATTTGGAAAATCATACATTCTGAAAATTGACATTCAAGATGGCGGCTGCGACCATGGCAATTATAGGGTGCTTTTTTTTTTCAATATTTTTTCCCACGAATATTGCTTCGGTGAATTTATAGGTAAGTGTTAAAAATTCCTATCTCTAATGAAAAAATGACATGTATGTGCTGTCCTCGATTCTAGACCTCTACTTTGTCGGCTGATGGCCGCATCATGAAAATCTTTGATCACGTGATGAAGACCTAGTCTAGGTTAGTTCTAGATCGAGATTAAATAAGTTTATTGCTACATCTTCAGAATGCATGATTATGTAGGTCAAAGACTTAAGCTAAATTAGTTCTAAATCTACATTACATCAGTTGATGGCCACATATTCAGAATTTATGATTATGTAGGTCAAGACTCAAGTTTATTTGGCTCTTAATCTAAACAATATCACTTGATGGCTACATTTTCAGAATTTATGATTGTGTAAGTCAAGAGTTAAGTTTAATTAGTTCTAAATCTACATAATACCAGTTGGTATTCGCATGTGCACAATTTATGATTTATGTCGATGAAGGCTTGATTCTAAATCTACATCACATCATTTGAAGGCCACGTCTTCAGAATTTATAATTATGTGGTTCAAGACTTAAGCTAAATTGGTTCTAAATCTACATAACATCAGTCGATAGCCATATGTTTAAAAAATTAAGACTATTAGGACAAAACTTATGCTAGTTCTAAATCTAAATTACATCAGTTGATGGCACAAATGTTCAGAATTTATGAATATGTAGTTTAAGACTTAAGCTTAATTACTTCTAAATCTACGCTTCATCAGTTGGTAACCACATGTTCCGAATTTATGATTGGGTAGATCAAGAGTTAATCTTAGTTCGTTCTAAATTTGCATTATATCATTCAGTTCATGGTTGTATGGTTATGAAGGTAAGGTTTGAACCAGATAGGTTTAGATCTATATTTAGTCTTCTGATGGCCACATCTGGAGAATTTATGATTGTTTAAATCTGGCTCTTAATCTACATTACATCAATTGATGACCACATCTTCAGAATTTATTATTATGTAGGATAAGACATAGGATAGCTCAGTTCTTGATCAATACTCCGTCGGCTGAAGGCAGCATTTTGAAAAATCATGATTATGTAGGTGGATAGCTAGCCTGGATTATGTCTTTATCTACACTATATCAGTTGGCACCCACAAATTGAAAAGTAGAGTAATCTATGGTGAGTTAGACGAAGCAAGTTCTAGACATTGTTGGTGGCTGCATCTTGAGAATTCATAATTACTTCGATGGAGACTTAGGTGAGACTCCTTCAAGCCAACCGTACTGTACCTATTAGCTGTATTTTCTTTTTGCCTGCGTCTGAGGCATGCATGTATAGCTAGGATAATCATAACTTTGTCAAGATCAGTTTTCAGACTCCATTAAAAAATTGACTGAGAACCGGTGTTTGCGTATTCATGATTATCAGATTATGCAAACCATTGCTAGATTTTGAATGGACTGATTCGAGTCTGGCTACATGTTGAAGATTGATCTTAGAATCCGCATTTTGTATTTGATCTCGATCGTTGTAGACCTAGCTATAGTTCCTGGTGGATTACGCAACTTCAGATTCCATATCAAGATTTCTAGACTTACGCCTAAACAAGATTAGTTTTTGGCAATGATCACACTAGAGGTGGCTGCATTTTAGGATTTGGGTGTAATAGTGATCAATGTTTGACCTAAACTGCATTTTTACCCATGACTGGCTAGGAGTATGTAAACCATCACATTCAAAGCAATTTGTTGCCTTGAACTCATCAAGACCGTGACATGCCAGATAGATTACACTTCACACTGCATGACTTATTGAGTTGGTTTTTTTTTTAAATTCCTTATTTCCCTTTTTTTCTGTTATTGAAATTTGGACTTCCTGTAACTGTCTAAACATTTGTAATTTGTTATTGCATTATATCATGTGATGAACTTCAACCTGAATATTTCGTTCGTTCATTTACGACATTGGTATCACCAAAGATTTGTAGAATCAATTAAAAGTACATAGCAAAGAAAGAAGAGTGGTTAAGAAAAATGATCAAAGCAGGATTTATAGTCGAACATTCAATAACATAAACTTAAGCTGACTAAAATTTTGTGTCTTACCATGTTTAGTTATGTAAATATACCCCGCAACAGGAGGATTCCTACAACTCTCAGTGCGGATTCGCGAGCCATAGTGGACAAAGTTTAATAGGACAATCAATATCAGGTCGACATAATTATGACCTTGAGTGCAGTAATGAAAATAAATCTAATCGGGCTCAAACAGGTTTACAGGTTTGTTTTTTTTTTGTGTTTTTTTTATTTTTCTGAAGATCGGGGCAGAAGTAATTACAAACAAATCACGTGACTTGAGGACAGATGAAGGGGCAAGAGGGTTCTTAGCTGAGAATGGTGAGGGAACATAATTATTGAGTTGAGTATAATGTTGAGATGGGAAAAAAATCAGTATATGTCCTTGAAAGACGTTTGCATGCAGCATTCTTTGCCAACGCAGTGGATGAAGAAAAACATAGGTTCAGGTGCGGAAAACGTATGAATGTAACGAATATGTGCGTGTTTAAAGCGAGAAGAGGAAAAAGAAAAGGAAAAAGGGGGGGGAGGGGGGGGGGGGGGGNNAATAATAATAATAATAATAATAATAATAATAATAATGAAAATTGAAAGACCTTCTCAAGCCTGTAGCCTGGTGAAAGATAGCATTCATTTCACCTCTCATCGTCTGGCAGACTGAAAAAAATGTGGCGAGACAGAACATAGCGGTTGGCCTTGACATGTTGCATCTTTTCTTGTCCATGACCAATACATAACAAAAAAAAATAAAAATAAATAAATAAATAAATAAATAACTAAAACAAAAGACAATCCATCGCTTCTTGAAATACTACTACTACTACTACTACTACTACTACTACTACTACTACTACTACTACTACTACTACTACTACTACTACTAC
>BLXT01006160.1:1974376-1985409 GCA_019648995.1 Plakobranchus ocellatus | reverse complement strand
GAAAATGTTTAAGGCAAAGATTACGAACATACCGTAGTATGTTAATTTTCATGACGTACAATATTTCTTTCTCAGTGATTCTTTTTGAATTCATGTGAGAAAAAAAAGTAACCGAAACACGAAGTAATTTACTATATTCTGTGTCACTTAATATATTATTGTAGATACCTTGTTTTTCAGTTCTACTACTGATGCTCTGATATTCACCTTTACGTTTTGTTGCTTCAAAGTCCTAGTTTATTTGTTGGTACAATTGACCACAAGTGGTCATACAATAACTTTACTTTTATATTCGGTACTACTTTTAAAGAAACACTTTGCTAAGTATTTTGCAACTAAGTTTCTATTCAAGTGTACTGATACGATTCATTGTTGTATGTCGATGTGAAGATGTATCGGCCGCTCGACGACGCGGTTTTGATGAACAAGTTCATCGATTGTTATAATTATCGTGCAATTTGGTAAGTGCATATTGCTCCTCTGTTCATGATTTCATTTTCATTTTTTGACGGTTGGAAACCATAGTTCCTTTGTTGGTATGGTTGACCGAATTAAATAACTGATTTATCCCCTTTGCTGTTGACTTTTAGAGGTGGAAAATGAAACCGTTTTATGTTGATGTTGTTTTTGCAGGTATGATTCTCGTGAACGTGTATCAAAGATGCCTTTAAAGCTGCAGATGCTTGTATAAGGTCAGAAGCTACTGGGTCTAATATTCATAAGACATTGAGTGTTTATTTAAAAATTTTGAAAAGTCATCAGCTAGACGTTTAATCAGTTAAAAAAATGTACTGTCAATTTCTCTTTATCTTTGCACCATACAATGCTCATTGTTGTATAGCTGAGAAAAATGTGTGTGTGTGTGTGTGCGTTGTAAATGTGAGGTATCTCAATCTAAATTCATCAGTTCACTTTGCTTTGATGCTATTGGGGCTGTTAATGCTTATCAAGAATAAAAAGATAAGACAAGTTGTATATTTTGTGCTCCAAACATATGCTTTTTTTATCTAACTGTAAGGATATTAGACTCACAGGACACCCCGATTGCTTTGCATCAATATTCCTCGAAACTTTAGTGATACTAAAATGAACTGAGATTTTGGGCTTGCATGCATGTCACTTTCATTTGTAAGGTTCACATCGGTCGAACTTCAGTTTGTTAGAGATTAAAACGGATATCACCTACAAAATCCATTATGCATTGGGCTTCTGCGTTTTAAACAGTAAAAATTTCCATTTTTAAGAATGATTATAACCTGAGTGCCAAGTGTCACTTCTGTACTGCCCTCACCAAGCGCGATCGATAACTAACATACTGAAGATGTTCCCGTAGTTAGAACCGATGAATCAGTAATAATTAAAGATCCCAACTGTCAACATAAAGTTACTAAAACAGAATGAAGCAGCTTATTGTATATATAAAAACGTTTAGCCTTTAGTGAAAAATGAAGATGACACCACAGCGTGGAGGATGCGAGCCATGTAATAGTGGCTTTTTTTAGAGTAGATGAACATTATCTTTTTTTTTTAGATTGTTAGTACATTTCTGCAGTATTTGAAGCCATAAACAATGTTCCTTTTGTGCTTTATGTCTCTGCCTCATATCTATTCCATTTATTCATCTACTAACAATAAATGCTGTAAATTCATGACTGAATATAACTTTTCACTTTTAAGATGGGCTTTTTCTGTCTCCTAAGTGGGTGTATTCAGTCTAATTTTTGTTGTTTTCGTGCTGAAAGATCTTTTTAAATAAGTTTGTTGAATTTAATTCGAGATATATTGGTTGAAGATTGTTATGTTTATCAATTTTTTTCTCTCGTTGTCGAAGGTACTGGATTGCTTATCTTGTTAAACTGATATAAAAAAAAATCAGATGCCAAGGATTTCCATTATTTTTACAGGGGCAGTAGAAAAAAAAAAAAAACAGATCAAGAAAATCCATATTTTCAGAAACGAATTGATTACCTTCCCTAGTACAAATCCATAGAGCAATGCATGCCATGAAAAAATCTACCTTAGTGTGTGGGTTTGTTGCTTTGATTTGTTTTTCTTTTTTTGTCTTTAAATATTGTGATAATTCAAACTTTACTGCTTTATAAAATGTACCTTAGTATTCTAATGCTTTTTTCCCGGCCGTTGATTAGGTATGAAATCGTAACTCACAAGTTGATGCAGATCATTTGTAATATTAAGTGAAATCGAAAATAAATCAGTCTCTAACTGTATCGGCAAAAATGTATTAAAACTCTACAATGATATATTTCACTCTACAACGATATATAAAAGCAACGATGCAAAACTTCAATACAGTTTCTAGAAAAATCTGCATTTCCTTCTTGTGTGATTCGGCTTGAGTAAGACAGCAGCAAAAGAACAATTCATAAGAGCAGCTGCTGTCCAACTTTAGCGAAACAATGTTCCTGGTGGGTTTGCCATTATTTTGTCTGTAGCTACAAACAAATCATGGAATTGGTAAGAAGAATTTCCTCCACCGGAATTGGCGAGTTAAATTTTCTCTCATAGAATAATACTATTGTGAGCATATTTTCTCATCTTCAATTCTTACTCCTCATCCCCTCCCTCCNNNCCCCCCCCCCCTTTTTTTTTCCCGACACGCACACCGTTTCCGTTAATAACCTTTGGTCCTTGGCAAAATGATATGATGATACAACAAATTAGGTCAACATTTATATTACAAGATAATTATTTTTCTTAACCATATAAACATGCGATACGCCCAGCCACCGTCTCAATACAACTTACATAATTATTATTGTAGCGTCACGTAGAACGGAACTTTGCTTCTCAACTTCTTCGATTCTCATTCAAAAGCTCGATTCCGAGCACTGTGTCCTCGTTTTCTAAACCTTTCGATTCTCCTTATATGATGCTAACGCATACAAACACACACATTAACAACTTTATTTTCGTCATGTCTCGACAGCATTACCCTCCATTATTTGAGAAGTGCTGCCTGTCCACACATTTGTTCTCGTTAATCTACTCTTGAAAGCGACCAACTTTTTTTAAATGTCTGTTTTAAATGAGCATTTACTTATTTTGTCGCGCCTGTTTGACTTACAATGAAACACGTGGTAACTGTTCTTAAGCGTGCAACACACATTGCAAAGAACAAAAGCAAACTCTGTAGTTCACAGCTTTATAATTTAAAACTGATCTGAAAAGTTTGTCATTATTGTCACAGTCAACAATTCTCACTTGAACAAGCAACAAGAGAAGTCACAATATAATACATCAAATACAGAAGTAGGATTCCACATAAGGAGCTAGTCGGACAAAAGGTTATCGAAAGAGGGATGGAGGTTTCTAGGCCAGAAAGGCGACTTACTTCAAGAAAAGATTTTATAATATTATTCGCAAAGATGCTCAGCTCAGCTGTTTTTGCGTGCACAGCCTACTTGCAGCGCCACCAAGCGGCATACGTGTATCGTCAGTCAACCACTACAACCAGTCGTAAACAATGGCGGCTCTTGCAAAGCGTCCTAGCAACTCTGGCGAATGGTGCTCTGCTATAAATTGCACCAGCAATCGCAGCAAAAATCCTCGGATGTCATTTTTTAGATTTCCAAAAGACCCAGAAAGATAAGCATAGTATTTTAGTAATACCACTTGTAAATCCTAATGGGATCTAGGTGTTTTCACGAATAGAATAGACTAGATCTAGATCTAGCAGACAGGTGGGTATGACCAGCACATTTTCCATTTGGTTTTGCTAGATTTCTAGATGCCTATGGTTTGTTTGTTTCATTCATTGTAAAAAAAAGGAAAACTATGCATTCAAATTAAACCTAGATCTAAATCTAATTTCCGAAAAGGAAGATTGTACGATAATTTCTCCAAAAAATCATAGTAAGTTAATTTTTTTTTCAGGTGCAAGAAATGGGTTATAAATGTGAGGCGAGATGATCTTCATTCAAAATCAACAGAAAAACTTTGTAAAAACAATGTTTTGTGTGCTGATCATTTCGAAGTGTCTCAATTCATGAACCCTGCCCTCAGAAACAAATTGATTCATCGTGCTGTACCTACTGTGTTTGACATTCCAAACAAACCTCCCTCGGTGACTCCACGCAGACCGCCTCCTAAAAAAAAAGATGTATACCTATCTCTTCAGTTCATTTTATTTCTGAGGAACCAATTCATACAGAAAAAATCACAGTCTGCCAAGCCAGCACTGACACCAAAGAAAGTTGCTTTGCGTAAAAAAAATTGCACTCAGCTCAACAGCAGTTGTATCGCCTTAAGAAAATTTCTGAAAAATTGCACCTTGCTGAAAAGCCTAAAGTTTCCCTGCAGGAAATAAATGAAATTGTGCAAGAACACCTTAAGGACAAGACCCTAGACTTTGTCATGGTTCAAATCAGGATGGCTTCCAAATTACAGTATGGGCTTCGATGGAGCTGCACGTGTAAGAGCTTAGCTCTATCTTTTTATCAGGACTCCTTTAAGATCTACAAGCTCCTTTCGGTTGCCCAGCGTATCTACTTTAAGAAAATGTATGTCATCTTTAGACTTAAAACCTGGGTTTTCTCCAAGTATTTTGCAAGCCTTAACAGTAAAAGTTAAATTTATGACTCCCGATAAAAAGCTTTGTACGCTCGTTTTCGATGAGATGGCGATAAAAGAGGCGGTGTGTTATTACCCTAAACATGATGTTGTGCGGGGATTTGAAGATTATGCTCATTTAGGCAGGAGCAGGTACATAGCCAACCTCGCTTGTGTCTTTATGGCACGAGGACTGACTGCTAATTGGAAGCAACCCTTCGGTTTTGAATTCAGTAGTGGTACAGTCAAGGATGTCTTGCTTAAGCAGCTTATACTTATTGCCATCACTAAGCTAGAACAGATTGGTTTATGCGTCAAAGCTGTTATCTGTGATCAAGGTTCCAATAACGTGGCTGTCACAAAATCCTTGGGTGTCTCCTCTTCCACTCCATACTTCATGCACAACGGCACACAGTATTTCGTTATTTATGATCCACCTCATCTGATCAAAAGTATTCGGAATAATCTGCACAAGAGTGGATTAAAGTGTGGAATCTCTGAAGTTTCATGGAAATATGTGGAAGGCTTTTATGCTCATGACTGCAAATTACCAGTTAGGATGGCACCTAAACTCACAGACAAACACATAAAGCTGCCACCACTTGCTGCCTTACGTGTGAAGCTGGCTACCCAGGTGATGAGTCACAGTGTTGCAGCAGGCATATCTACATGTTTGCACTGGGTGCACTACCCTCAGAAGCAAAAGACACAGTCTTGTTTCTTGATAGGTTTGACAAACTGTTTAATTCCATGAACAGCTACACATTGAAGAGCAGCAAACCGTTCCATCATGCCCTTACACGAAAATCAACACATCAAAATTTCCTCCTGGACTCACTTAGCTGGTTAAAAACAATACATGGCAACTCAAAGATGAAAAACTTGCCATGTATCGAAGGTTGGCAAGTCTCCATCTCTGCTGCCTTGCATTTAGTTCAAGACTTGCACAACAATCACAAAATAAAGTTTCTGTTGACAAGTCGCCTAAATCAGGATTGTATTGAAGATTTGTTTTCAGTAATACGTGGAAAAGGGGGACATCGGGACAACCCTGATATTGGACAGTTCACTTCTGCCCTTCAGCAAGTCATGTTGACTCCCTTATGGTTGCCAGCACCCGTAAAAGCTGAAAGGATGACCTTGATGTTTTTGTCTTTGGGTTGCAACACCAGAATTAGCCACAACTCAGACAAATGTGTATCCTGCCTTCAACCTTCAAGAAAATGTGCTCCCTTCTCTGCTGAAAGTCCAACAAGCAAATGTGCTGGCCT
This sequence comes from Plakobranchus ocellatus, assembly GCA_019648995.1. Lineage (NCBI taxonomy): Eukaryota > Metazoa > Mollusca > Gastropoda > Plakobranchidae > Plakobranchus > Plakobranchus ocellatus. Next base: position 1,979,569 of record BLXT01006160.1, on the reverse strand, counting down.
ACATTGCAGGATACATATGTCACAGGATTGCTCCCAAAATGTGCCGCACTTGCAGTCAAACTTTGACAACAACAGACAGCCACCCCGAGCATCTTTTCATTCATGAAAAAAAACTACAGTTCTACCACCTCACTATTATTAACACCAAGCAAATATGTAATGGAGCTTTCTCTTCAGCTTGAGAATGCATATAAGTCAGTGTGTGAGGAGGTGTTTCACAAGGAGGCTGTGAAAAAAACACTAACTTCCTACCTCATCAATGCAATGACTGTAGCTGTTCCTGAATGTGAGCAGTATAACCTGGTCTACCTGTTTTCTCGGCTATTCACCTCAATGAGACTGCATCACAGCCTGCGTTTGGCTAACCAAACATTTTGTAAGACGAAGATGAAAAGGAACAAGAAAGTTCTGAAACTGTCTCACGTATGACTTTGGATAGCAATTAATCGCAGGTTCAGAGAAAATAGCAGCAGATTTATGGACATAAGGTGAGCGAAACAATCTTCTTTTTTCATATCAGTTCAATGTTTTCTTCAAATTTTAAATTAAGTCCCAAAAATTTAAAGGTTCTTCAATACATGTTTTTTTTTAGTGTCAAACTTGTTTCTCTTTTTATTCTCATTACACGTACTGCTGTGTACAAGTAACAGTTCTATTTCTCTTTTCACAATCTTGTCTTTGATCTATATTTTTCCTTTTTAGCAACTGTCAATGTTCAAACATTAAATTTTTTTAACTTCCTTTTAAAGGTAATCTCTTTCGTTCTTTAAATTATTGTTTGCGTTTTTTCACCAGTTATTCATTTCACTGTACATACTTACTTAAAAAAAAAAGTGGACAAATCTGTAATTTAATGAGCGTTTGATACACAATTTTTTAAAACTTTTAAATAATTTTCAATTCTCATTTCCTAAATGGATGTCATAATTCTTTGTCACTCTGTCCCCCTATAGGTCTTTAAGTCCCCCTGCCCCCTCTCCTCATCTCTCTGAGTCTCTCTCTCTATCTAACCATAGATCTCACCCGAGGAAAATTTTCTTCTTACGCTCCGCTCTCTTTTTTTTTTTTTTTTTTTTTTTCCTATCTAAATCTATTTGCCATCTTCGTCTGTCTTTCTGTCAGTCTGTTTCATTGTCTGTCTTTTAAATTTTCGTCACCGATCTAAAAAAGTGTTCATGTCACGCCCTTTAATTCTGTTTTAAGGCTTTATCATTTTTTATACAATGTTTTTTTCGACTTTGTTGTTGAGAAGGGAGATAAAGTTAATTTAGTTTTTCTAAAACAAAATATTATGAACAGATGGATTGATAAATAATATGGTATAACTTGTACATATAATAAGAAGTCGCACATTCGGTTTTTATAAATAGATCTAGAATCATATAATCGCATTCTTCTGTGTGTGTTTGTTTTCTAATAGTGATATTAATAAACATAATCAGCTCCATATTTGACAATTTTTTTTGTTTTATCAGTGTCAAAGTGATAAACAAAAGAAATAGATCGAAGGAGAAGTTGAAATCATAGCTTAGGCTCAATTTTGTTACACGCAATGATATAATAATGCAAGCGAGAGGCCTCGTTTGGCCCACGTACAAAGGGGGCGTCGGCCAGGGGACTCCGTGCACGCATAAAATGTAGGCCTGAAGAAGGAGCCTGACGGTCTTTATGTTGTATAGTCTTTGCTTCAAGTACGCCATAGAACCTAAGAGCTAAAGAAAAATGGTTTCAGTTCAAGCCCACCAGGAACAACTTAGACCAGCCCCAAACAAAGGCTGAAAATAAATGTCAATGTTTACTAGAGTAAACAATTTATCATGTTTTACAAGCTTATGCATCCTCGCTGCAAAGATAATCACGTATGTAACATGTTACAGTCTTCAATACTGTCAATTTTATGTTCCTTTCACATGGGACAGAAAAAACAAGTTTTCTAGCTTTACCATAACTTTAAATAAAAACTGAAAAAGTCTATAAAACTAGATGGGTCTTCAATAAATCCAACAGTATATATCCGGTCTATAGGGCAAACTCGGGCGCACAAGGATTAAAACTACTTAGCCTGGCAAAAAAAATATTCTCAACAAGCAGAGACAAACTGGTCTCTTCCCTTCCAAATCCTATCTAATCATAAATTCTCAAAAGCAAATTACACCCCTAAGAGTTCTCAAAGCAAGCTCGTTGATTAAAGCACAAAGGCTGCAACACATGCAGGCCCAAAAATAATTATACGATGAGATTTTTGTCTGTTTACAATTTGAATTTTTCGGATTTTACCTGGAATCAGTATTCAGTACTCGCATAACATCGATTTACAATTATCTTTGATTGGAATCATATGTTTGTCTTTCATTTCATTTTGAAACGTTACAACAAAAAGTGTTTGCGTGGGCCTTAGAGATACTCCTATATAAAGCGGCGAGGGCCCATTGAAATATTGCTCACTTAGGCCTAACATGAAAGAAAGCTGAATGTACACAAATATAAATATTGAGCGACAGTCCTGAGGCTGAACTGCTAAGCCTATTTTCACAAATAGAGCGGTTACGGTAGAAAACGTTAATAACCATACGGACGTTGAAGTTTGGTCTTATTGCCTTATTGTTTTATGTATACATTGACGGTACAGCGGTTAGGCAGCAGAGTTATAAGTGCTCTTAAATAAGCATAAACAACTCGAACTACCCAAGAGGATAGCCTTAAATGCTCTTTTCCCATTATAATTATGATCTGCCTCTCTGACTGTCTTTTTTCCAAAGCACCTTCACTGTTTTAGGCAGGCTAGATATGCTTCTAATAAGGCATACTATTTATATGTAAAAATAGCTAAAAATAGGAGATTTTTCATGTGTGCCTTATTAATACCGTTGCGAGCATTTGATATCTACTTATTGAGGACAAGTTTCAACTTATCAAGATTTCCAAATGACATAATTATATTGTAAAAACTATTCTTATTTTGAGCTCGATTTCAATAATATGATTTGTTTACTACGTGGAAAAAAATATGTAAAATAAATGTGAAACAGTTCCATCAAAGTTTGCATTAGATTGAAATTCTGCTTGAAGCTTAACGGATGGATGAATTGTAAAATAGGAATTCGCAATTCCATAAAATACACTACTCACGTGGCTACTCGAACAGCCAAGAAAACGAGAGAAAGTTATAACTGAGTGCAATGTATCTGAATGGCTGCTTGTACAGCCAAGAAAACAAGATAAAAAGTTAAAAGTGGGTGTATGATTGTGTATCTGGATGACTAATTCTTTGGCTGAGAAAGCAAGACAGAAAGCTGAAATTGAGTGCATGGTTACCTGAATGGCTACTCGTACAGCTAGGAATAGGAGAGAAAAAAGCAGAAACCTTAATATCTCTAAACATCAATTTCTTCTTCAGGTGCCAAGTCTACTACACATATTGGCGGGCACGGCTCTCCACTGTATCTTGCCTCCACAAAAACTCTTAAAATTCAGTGTTCAGCGTTTTACCTTTTGCACAAAAATTCAAATATTGGATTTGAGACTCGCTCAGCCAGACTGATACACGAAATGGCTCATTGCTCGAAAGGTTTCTAACGACGTCATCATTCAAAGTTACAATAGCTTTTTTCTGTGATGAATAAGCATTTTAAAGCTTCATTGTGACTTTAAAGGACTGGGGCAGTTTTGCAACAAGCGTATTGTGACTGGAGTTTTTGCGAATAAGGGTTGTGCTTTTATAGAAATTTAATGTCTTCTCTAGAAATCCTGTTGTTTTATCAATACAAGAGGGTACAAAAAATGTCACTAGTATTTTTGTCTTTAGAATTGTGCTCACAGGCATCGCCATTTTATTTGACATTTTTTTTTTTAAAGTCTTTCTTTTTTTAATAAAATGGTAATTTTCCAAGGCTTATATTGTAAAGAAATATGAAATAGTGCTTGACTTGAAGCAGAGGAACATAGCGTTTGTGTTCTCTTGATTAGTACCTTTCGTCGCAGTAATGATCGTTTCGTAAACTGAATTTCACAAATCCTGTAAAATGGTTTGAAATTAGGAAAACACATTAATTTTCGTCCCGCTGTAGTAATGTCCATCGCAGTCGTTTTGACCTACCAAAGATTTTAGAAAGCCAGTGTTATCAACTTCAAGTTATTTTTTTCTCTTTTTCTTTGTTGGGTTACGTACATTTCCTAGATTAGTGCCCTTACTTCAAGGCGGTGACATTGTATTGAGTGCGATCTAAAGGCGACGCATTTATCAATTTTATAGTAATCTTCTCATGCTTGTCTTTCACCTTTTTCTTCAAAATGCGCTCATGTTTTTAGACAGGTTGTCAGATTAGCGCTTTAGGCCATGACATCATTCTTTCCTAGACATAGAACCACAGCAAACATCTCTTAGTCTATAGTAATAAGATCGAGAAAAGTCAAGGCTGGTTCTGGATTTAGATCTAGATTTAGGTCTTGTTTAATTATTAGAGTATAAATTGAGACCTCCATAGAAGATTAGATCTAAATCGAGATTCACATCTAAATTTTAAACCTTAATTATATATTGCTCGGAGATATTTTTTTCTTAATCTAGAGTCTAAATCGTATCCTAAGTGTTCTCTGTATTTGATAATTATCTCTCTTCGATGCTGCAAACAGTTTGGCTAAGGTTAGGTAGGGGCTAGGTCGTTCAAGGCTAAGAGACCTAGAGTAGGCTTGGAGGCTTACAGTAGATTTAGGCCATGAGCCTTTCTCAACTTCATTCATTACTGGCTAGCCTTAGGACCTACCTCACTTTAACTTAGAAGGCATCATTGACTGGAATTGAATGGTTCAAATTATCTAGGCCTTCAATATGTAACTGATTCCTCAGTTGATATATAACAACAAGTAACTGCAATTCAACTTTCACAAAGAGCACACCGTTCCGACAGCACAAAATATTATTATCTTTTTGATACGTGACAGTCAATATAAATAATATGCGCGTCGTATGAACTAAAATGAGATGCCAAACCATTCCTGTGCATATTATAATTCGTTCTAAGCTAAAAAATAAACGAACAGGGTAAACAAAAAAAGAAAAACACACAATTCAACCTAGAAACTTGACAGTTGTACGGGTCTCAATCGCTGACGGCAAATAAAGTTCCCTTTTTTCTCCCTTTTTTAACAGAATACTTCTTTGAAAAAAACCAAAAAAAAAAAAAAAAAAAAAAA
>BLXT01006160.1:1852157-1865204 GCA_019648995.1 Plakobranchus ocellatus | reverse complement strand
CCCCCCCCCCCCCCCACACACACACACATAATCACCCTGTTCAAAACTACATGTATTAACATAACAATGTTAAGCATCAGCATTTTAACAGTCACCACCGTTGACATCATCATCTTCGCTGCAATCATTCAGAAAGTATCATCATCATCATTACCGTTACAACAAGACCAATTGCCCAGCCTATATTGTAATGTAGTATATAATTATAGCTCTCCGTCTTTCACCCAGAAATCTGGCCTTTCGGCTTGGGCCGGGGCTCGACTTACCGCAGTGTCCAGCCTTGAGCCATGGCTAATGCTTTTGCTGTTGTCGCTGTCCATTTCTTTCATGACCGAGATCACCAGTAATGCCGCCACAGCCAGTATCTTGGCACCTATCATGGCACAACTGGTAATGGCTTTAAAGTATTGCAGTCATGTATAAGTTAAACTAAATGCCCGCGTGCATTCTGTATATTTTGCTTTCTTAAGCCTACTTAATATCGATAAGATTTAGATACTATAGTTTTAGAGAGCGAAAGAATTGGCCTGTCTTTGAATGCAAAGAAAACAGAATGTATGGTCATCTCTAAGAAATCTTCTAACCCAAAGTGCAATCTCTTTTGCAAAGGCGAACAGATCAAACAAGTTAACAAATTCAAATATCTGATAAGTATAATATCAGAAAACAGATGCAAAAGCGAAATAAGTAAAATAATAGCAATGGTCAAATGAACCAATACTGGCAAATAAAGACAGAAGTATGAAAACCAAAATAAGAGTAATTAAAACATATGTATGGTCAGTACTTTTGTATGGTAGTGAGTGTTGGATAATGAACAAGGAAACAGAGAAAAAACTAGGTTCAGAAGACATGTGGTACATCAAAAGAGTGATGAGGATATCATGGACAGAAAAAAGTCAAATGAATTGCTACTGTAAGAGGCTAATCTAGAGCGATCACTAATTAAAACCATAAGACAGAGGAAACTACAGTTTTGAGGCCATATTTGCCGACATAAGGGTTTAGAACACTTAGCAATTACTGGAAAGATTGAAAACAAAGGCTATAGCGGTAGACAGAGAATAACTTTTATTGAAAGTCTTAAGTCATGGGCAATAGGCAAGGGTAGCAATAACAACAGCAACTTTATATTATATTTATAATAAGGATAAATGAGAATAGGTGTGAGTGGAGGAACGTGATCGCCAACGTCTGTTCCAGACAAGGTACCTGAAGGAGAAGAATATCAATAAACTGGTGCATTTTCATCACAAGATGCAGGCCATAATTTTATCAGAAATTAAATTGCATGACTGTTAAAGTAACATGCACAGGTGTCACTGGACTCACGGTATAACATACATCACATATATAATACGTGTGACATTGGGTATCCCCGTTTCTTTTCCAGGCTATCAGCCTGCAAGTTAACCCCCTGTATCTGCTGTATGCGACTGCCCTTGCCTGTTCCATGGCATTCATGCTACCGGTGGCCACTGCGCCCAACGCTATTGTCTTTGCCACAGGATACATCAAAATCAAGGATATGGTGAGTCTCTCTCTCTTCCTCTCACAGAAGCATAAGTAAGACCTTAAAATCAGTATATATACATAACATTGCATTGCTTCATAATCTTTAATGGTCCATTTCATTTTTTTTTTTAACTGCAAGTCCGGAACATCTGGTTATTTGCAAAGTTTTATATTTCATACATCAGCTTGGCCTGGATAGTAAAGAGGTGTTTGCTTTTATTATCATATAGCATTGCTTCTCCTATACAGAGATAATAAAGCCGGCTCTAAAAAGAAAACAGAAAGACGAGATTTTGATGTGATCAATGGCTGAGTTTTCTTCTATTTATGTGAGGTGAATTCACAGAACTTTGAATTATGAGGAAATAGAGAAAAAGTCAGAAAATGTAGAATCCTTAAAGTTCAATAAATGACTTCAAGAAATTCGGTTTTTCAGGCTTAGGCTTTGGTAAGTGTTAGGACTAATGTAGTCATGTTTTTATGTTAGCTGAGTAGAGTTGAATGTTTGGTGTGTGTGCGTTGTGATTGGTAGTTCAGACCTCGTGACAACACAAGCAGGATCTACAGATCGGCGGGACTCTGGCTGGGACAGACACTTCGATTTTATCACTCGCACTGTGCAGTCACTAAACGGTCCTGGCGCCAGAGATAGCGGATTCGTTGACTGCAGGGAGACTACTTCACCTGAGTGAATCTACGTTTATATTTATTCCTGAGGCCGTGTGCCTAGCCAGACTGATGGTCTGAGAATTTATGTTTCTTGTGAAACTGGAACGGTGGTAAGCGTAGTTAAATCTATTGATATCTGATGCTTGAGGCTGTGTGCCTATGCAGACAGGTCTACGATCTATCATGTGCAACTGAATTGGTACCCTATCCTTTATTTGTGGTATTTATTGTCCCTCGCGTAAGGGCGTGTCACCTGTCTGGTGAATGACAGTGTGTCGGAGGCAGAGAAAGTAAGTGGAGAGCTTAAAGGACACGGTTGGGACTGTTATCACTGTGTAAGTCATGAACTGTTTGAGCGGGACCCAGGTTATGTCGGTGCTAAAGATTTGACCCTTGGACTGTCTGTTTCTATGAGCTATATTCCCTATTCTACTAAAAGTTCCACGGAAGAGGATCTGCATTGGATTAAGCTTAGATGCGTGTGCTTGTGCGAGTGAATATATATATATATTAATTATACCTATTAATTATCTCTAAATAAGATCAAAAGATCGTATCTATTAATTTATATCGATTGGTTGTATGAATAAGTCTATTGATCTATGAGGTAGTATCTTGGAGGAGAGTTCCTCGTGAGTGAATTAGTATGTACTAACTTATTTAACGGTATAAAACTATAAGATTTCGTAACGCAGATTCTCTATTGTCGCGCCTGCGTGCGTGGACTTTTGTATTTGTCTCGCCTCGTATCTATCTGTCTTCTTCTTTGTGTGACTTCCCTACTTATATATATTATTATTATTATAATATAAATGTCCTGTCGCCTATCCCCGGTGTTCTGCCTTTTATTTGGTGTGACCTTCTCGTGCAGTCGATATAGTTGTTGTTGTTGTTGTTGTTGTGAAGTTGCGTGACCGTCGACAGACAGTGTGTGTTGATCCCTATATATATTAAGGGACTTGCTCCCAACAGTAAGAACCACTCCTCACCCCAGGCCAGGATGAACTCTCAAATGTTTAATGGCAGAGGAACCAGAGCCCAAGTACTTTTCACTTTCCTGTAGCCTAGAAATATTCTGTCACTCATATTAATTTCTCTGCTCAAAACATGCTTGGCACTTCAGAGATAAAAACTACTTTCTATTTAAATGTGTCAGCTTTAAATCCTTCGATTTCATCATAGCAGTATAGAATAGGGTCTCAATGATATGCATGAGCCATCTATGGGTTTTTAGTTTTACTCATAGAGGAAAATGTGTTAGTAAATTAAAACATGCATGTGAAGCAATCAGGATAAACCAGGAACCAGTGATTTTTTTAACCACATGTACTTTGAGTTATGAGCATGACGTACATGATGATTATTTACACTACAGTACAGCAAAACAACCCATCTATGTGCTATATACAACTTTTTTTTACTTTGACAATATAATTAAAAATAAATCACGGGATATACGAAAAATCATAATCTACACTACATCATCATCATCATCAAGTGCCTTGCTTGTAAGCGTTGGCGATCATGTCCCTCCACAAATCCCTTATCTTTGACGGCGGCCAGTATATCTGACACTTTTCCTGGTCCAAGCCATGTGGCCAGTCCATCCATTTTCTTCTCCCTTTGTCTTCCTCTGCTTCTTTTTCCTTCAAACTTTCCTGTTGTTACCAAATGTTCCAGTTTTCCTCTTCTCATCACGTGGCCCAGAAAGGTGGCTTGACGTTTCCTTATACATGTAGTTCTGACTAGTGATCTTCTTTAGTGGGAAATCCTTGGGCAAGATTGAACACCCACTAAGCCCCCCAATCAGGGTTACGTGAAATCACGGCAGGCAGGTGATGGATGAGGGGTGGAGCAGCCAAAATATTTTTGGAACTGGTCGGCCTCTTGCTGTGTCGGGCAGAGGATGCTATAATAGCGCAATGGCCGAGACAACCCGCCCAGTATGGGTACTGCCCTCATAGAAGGAAATTGCAACCCACTATGAGTAACATTTGCAAAGAAAATCATGTCCAGACCAAAAATTAAATCTACACTACAGCACAGTAAAACCCCCATCTATGTGCAATATATTTATATATATATATATATATATATATATACATTCTTTACATTTGACCATATAATTAAAAATAAGTCACGGGATGCCAAGTGAAGTAAACATTCAGTTGGACTGTAGTTAGGCAAGTATGACTTTGACTAGTTAAATGACAAATCATGCAGACATACTAAATCAACTGCAGGCTTTACACTAAGTAAAAGACAGTACTGAGGTATGTTTCTTTAATTTAATATTGTAAACAACCTTTCCGCCCTCGCTTAAATCAATTCTCCACTCAAATGAGAGCAGGGCTAGTTCTATAGGTCCTGTTTGTTGTAACAACTACAGTCGGATCCAAATAGTTCGATTTTCTGAAGTCCTAGAGGACTTTACCGGATAATTCGAAGCCAACGCACGCACATCCTTAAATCCTTTAATATTTATCTGGTCATACAATGTCAGACAAGCACAGAGCATAGTCAGGTTCTGAACGGCTAGATTGTATAAATTGCATCGTTCCTTTTTTTTTTTTCTTAATAGCAGTAGAAAATTAGGCCTATACATTTAGCAAAAGGGATTGAGTCAAAGATGAGGCGCGGAGCAGCAAGGGAATGAAGCAATTCTTCACTCATGTGAAAGCAGGACTAGTTCAGAATGTGACATTCAGAACTCAGAGTGACATTTACATGTATCATGGAGGCACAACTACGATTCTTTTGTAAACCATCCTTCCATTTTATTTCATCTCTCTACTCAGGTAAAGGCAGGACTGATTCTAAACGTCCTGTGTGTAGCGACAACGTGCATTTTCATCAGCACCTGGTTCACTTTCATTCTGGGTCTGGATGTGCTGCCTCCAGAGATGCTCCTGGGCGAAGCAGAAGTGAACTTAACCCAAACAAATATTAGTTCAAGCACAAGGGCACCAGAACAAGCAGTGGCAGCTACAGAAAATAGTACAGACCTTTTCTTGACAAATTTGCCCATCTAAAATGAGTACATTATCCTGTGCCCAGTAAGCATTTTAAAATGCAGAGTTGTAATATGACAATATGAATAAGTCATCTCTAATCCCTTAAAGAGTGCAAAATGTCAGAACAAAAAATATAATTTTGCAATCAATTTTTTAAATATTCTTATATGACATGTAACTCAGTATAAGACTATGAGAAAGTCATTTCTTACTTTTATCTTTAAGAGCATGCATATTTTTATATGAAATCTAACTCAGTCTACGATTGTGAAAAAGTCATCCTTACTTTTATCTTTTAATGTTTTATACAGCATGCACATTCTTGTATGACATATAACTCATAACATGAACGAATAAATGAGGGAAATATAAATTTTGCTTCCTGTCCTTTTTTTTTCCCTTGATCTGATCGTCTGCTGTTCTAATTCATTCTATAGTCTGCAGATTTTCTTTCACTTCAAAATGAGACTGTTATTGCAATCAACCTGCATATTGAATATTTGTGAGGTTTTCATAAATGTCTCTTTCTCACAGCAAAACCAGCTTGTTGTTGAAGTCTGCCTAAAAAATCTTAAATTCTATCCTCGTCAAGCAAAAGCTGGCTGTATTTTTTAATAAAGCATGTATTCATGACTATACAAGACTTCTAAATTTTTAGGAACTATCAAGACTAGTCTTAACCAGTCAAAGACACAAGGTCTGTGAGTGTGTTGATAGAATAAAGATAATGCTTGTTTATGCTAAAAAAAAATACTATTGGAGCCTTTCTTTACGTTTTAACTGAAGCACAGGTTTACTTGATTTACAAAATCTACTACACAAGATTCTAGACTATTTGAGCCAACTAGATTGTGGTCATTTCATGTATTAATTCCTCAAGATAAAATCCAAAAAAAAAATTGTTTTTTTATTTAATTGCATTGAAGATTTCACATTTGATTTACAGGCAGGCCACTTACTTTTTTTTTTTCCTTTTAGTCCTAAATAATGTTATTTCATGTCCAAATGCCTTCTTCATTACTGAGATTCTTACAATAATCTTGTAATAGGTCTACATTGTTTCCAATGCTATTAAAGCTTATCTAGGATTGGGATTTAATCTAAAATTATATCTTAGATTCTAGGTATGGGTGCACTATACTAGTTCTAGCTCTGGTCTAGACTCTTCATAATTCATTGGAGACATTTGGTCTCTCGCCTCTCTAGATCTGGATTTAAACCCTAATCAAAGTCCTCAGGGTCTGAAAATTTATTATTATCTACATGCAGATTTGTTCAGAGGTACCAATGTGAAGATTCCATTAAACTTAAAAGCAAGCGGTGCTCGTTGTTCACAGAGAGATGGAGCAAAAGTTCCAGCCAATTGTTATGGTTCAAACAAAATTATCATATTCTTTGTTTACATAAAATTACGCCTATTTGAAGTACATTAGCAAGGCTATTATTGCAGGCATCCATGATAATTTCCAGTCGCACACTATTATTATAATAATGATAAGACTTGACAGAGCTGGGTGAAAAGAAAGTAAACATTGGACACTGATTGAATCTTTAAAACTACAACATATGTATTATATCGAACATGACACAAAAAAATTATCCTTAAAGTAATAGTATTTGAACCAATAGAAAGTTGTATCAGCCAGAAGTATATTGTTACAAAACACAACTGCTTCCATGTCTGGTAGAAATACAAAATAGAAAGCAGCAGTTGAACAGTCTAAATTCATCTTACAGGTAGTAACAAAAATTGTAATTTTGCCCCTAAATTGCCTTCTTTGAGAATAGGATTTCAGAGGTTTGTTACGCCTGTCATTGATATGATACTTTGTAAGCTCGCTGAGAGCAAAAAGCTTAAATATGGAGCATTATAAATCAATACCTTAGTGGAACATTACTGCACATACAATCTATGCATTCCAAAACATGAAAACAAAAAGGTAGTGCCTGATAAGAACACAAAGTTTTTTTTGTAGACAAATACACAGAACACATTCATCAAAAATATGGAATTTTTATTGGCTTGTTTTCTAAACATGCATGGAGACACAATTCTTCTTTGAAAACCACAAAAACTACCTCCAGCTTTAACAAAGACAATTTTCGATTGGTCAAAATATTGGAAACAGTTTGTACTACAATAAATTTTTTAAAATGCTCTCCAGCAGTCTTAAATCAAGCTGTTTCTTCTGAATTGTTATTATTAATCCAAATAAAACCACAGGACCTACATGAAGATGTAAATTTTCACAGTAAAATTGTCCCTTTTTTTCATTTTGAAATCACACATTAGTTCCTCATTATTTTCTTTAAAATTCTCCGTTTCCCCAAGTCTGCGAATACTTAACAGTTCAGTAATAGTGTTTGTTAAAGGTATGTCTTTATCTTCCACTTTGTCAAAAAAATGGAGATCGGCTTTTTGGTTTTTTGTATATAGCCAGTCCACAACAAGGCAATCTCAGTCTTCAGGCCCTCCGTCAGGCCGGAATGCCAGTGGCAGGGCTTGAACTGGAAGGGTTCCTGCAGATCTCAGGGCAGGGAGGACGCCCTAGCCACCGTGCCACCGAAGCACCCAAAAAAAGGAGATGTAACTGATTTTTCCATGGTCCCTACAAATACAGTTGTTAATTTAAAACAATAATTCAATTTGCTGTACTGAGCTTAGTTCTCATTTTAGAATTAGAGCAAAGAACAACTGCCGAGCAGTTCCTCGATTCTATTAGTTTATTTGCCACATAGCTTATTGCATATGATTTAGTACCAAAAATATTCATTGTCTACATAAAAAATAAAAAATTACATGAAAAGCAAACTCACAAAATTATGCAAAAAAAGCAAGGACTTGGGCTAAGACATAAGCGTTTGGAGGCTTCTGTTGAGTCAACTGATGTTGAGGCTATAGTCTCTAGGCATCTATATTTCTCTATCCTTTTGGCTTGACTTATATTGTAAAGTGATATACTTTGCAATGGTCTAGACAGATGAAAACTACCATGGGAAGAAATCTCTATACATGGCTCACTTCTAGTATCACAAAAAAAATTTTTTTCTAAGCTATAAAACCAGTCCACTTCAGAATTTTTGGCCCTCAGGCTGGGCATTTATGACATTTTCAGACTACCAGACATGCCTACCCTTAAAAATTTTTTTGAGGAACATCAAGGGCAAAAATGCGGGACATTATATAAAAATGCGGAACAAACCTGAATATGACGGGAACTGACGCTGATTAAACCAAAAAAAAAAAAAAAAAAAAAACCCACACAATTTAACCAAGTGCCAATCAATCATAGTGGTGTACCTTTAGGATGGGGGAGAGTGTAGAGGATATCAGTTCCTGTTTAAATCGGCACAAACACTAAGCCAACTGCTTAACATTTAGCCTCCGTGCTTCCATTCCAATCTATTTACATTAATGTTGAGCAAATCAGCCCTCGACTAACGACATTAAAAAGAAAATTTGCCCTTAAAATTTTCATTCTACTCGTACTGCAAAGACTTGTTTAACTTTGGGTTACGTACATCAATGTTACCATTGGAATTCAAATTTATTAACTTTTCTCAAATAGAAAATTCCATGAAACATTTCCCTTTTCCATCCCTAAGATGCGGATTGCCTTGATGCATTCTTTTCGAATACAGTACAATGCTGTTGTCTTTTGCGGATTGGAGCTTCTATGTAGACCAATTTCTTTTTGGTCATTTTGAAGAGACGTAGATCTAGACTTATCCAAGATACGCAGGCCTGATTGTATTATATTAAAATCTAAATCTATGGATAGTTCATAGTATTATCATAGGACTGGCAATGGCAAGAGCCTGGCATCAATCAGACAGGTTCGCACCGAGCCTAAGTTCAATGCTGGGTTTATAACTTCTCTAAGACTGTGCATATAGTAGTCTCAAAGTCTAGATAATTAAGTCCGACCAAACCATTGACCTACAATAGTACAGTTGACAGATTTAAAACGGGAAAAATTATCCCAAAAATCTTTATTTCTATAAAAATTGAAATTCTGCCGCAATGATTTTCTCAAATCGAGGTCGCTGATTTCAAATTTGCCGTCAGAATTTTCGGATTTGCTTTCCTCGCAAAGATATGTCTGTTGAAAAAAAACCCTAGTCCAGGTGAGTGACGTCACAGTGTGAATGACCGACCGTCAACGCGTCAACAGTCAGTGATGGGACTGATGGTAGGCGTTCATTGATGTTCATCTATAGATGTACTGCATTGATAAGTTTGCCCCAAACCACCCCAACCCCTCCTCAGTCTGCAAGATGCAAGCTGGGTCTTATGAAAAAAGGTGTAGCAAAGAGCGCCATGCATTTAATAAGTTTGAAAAGTTTGTTGCAGTGTTAATGCCGTTATTTTTTTTCTCTAAGTCCTTTAATATTCTCGGTTATTTATGCAGAGATGCGCCGCTAGACATCTAGACTAGGATTATATCTGAGAGTATGACTCAACACAAATCGGCGAAATTCCGGATTTTGTGATAAAAATGCGGATTTCCGGAACGCAGGTCATTTTCTGGTAGAATTCTGGAACAAATCCGGAATTTCCGGAACGGTAGGCATGTCTGGACTACAGCAGAAAGGTCAATTTCATACCACTTCAACATGAACATATCATGTTGGATGTAAGCAAATAACTCATTATTTTTATTTTTATTTTTCAACCAACATTTGTCTGTTGTAAGGATGGCAATTTATTTTTCTAACTTGAGTACCTTATTCTCTATATAGAAACCTAGAAATTATAAATTCCATTTTCAATTAAGACTATGTCGAGATATGGTTAAAAAGATTCATGAGTAGAAAACAACTACATCAAAAAGAATATCAACAATAACCACATTATCATGTCAACTGAAATAAAATAACATTGTGAAGGAGACAATGGAGCTTTGACTCATCTGTGTAGCAGACCCACAAAAAGAATCAAGTTGTGGGTCTAGATCGATGAGATCGAGAGAAAATTTAAAGGAGGAAAGCAAAAATTTCTATTTTTTACATACAGGATGTCTGTAGCATGTCTTCAGGAAGTCTTCCACTTAGAACATTGAGAAGTTCTCAACCCTCCAGTCTGATTAATCCACCTTCTCATTAATCGAAGTATTTGCAATCTAACATTTTTTTGTTTTTTTTTGGCTTCGTTAAGTTCTAATTCATAATTTGAAGTCCACATTGCCACAAAACACAATAAGACAAAAAATTGTTTTCCTATCGCCATCCCCAAAACAGTGTCGATCACTGTTTTAACAAAGCTGGCATACACTAGAAGTGTCATTAACAACGTAAGAGGAAAGAGGGGTCAAACAAGGGTGAGAGGAGGGAAGTAAGGTGCAAAATGTAGGTTTAATAATTAAGTGGTGTTCTTTGACCCCTAAGTTTGCCCCTTTTATTAATTCGAAGTTTTATAATTTGGAGTTTTGGTCCATTCCCTGGCACTAATTATGAAAATTTCCACTGTAATGGTTTTGCTCTAAAGTCAATCAGGAAGAATTGCAACTCACATATTTTGTGGTACTGCGACACATATTTGGCTAACTATTAATACAAAAAATATTTTACCCAGATACAATATCAAATTAATCCCAAAATCAAACATTAACTTTTCCCGACCTAGACATCATAAACAGACATTTTTTTAAACATGCCTTGCAATTTTAGGCATCTTTCAATTTTCAAAACAATTTTAAAATCCTGCCCAAATTTTTCCGAGCAAAAGAGTAAAAATTTCTTTCTTTAAATTTAAAATGCCCACACCTTAAAAAAAAAAAACCCAGTAAAACTGAGTTCAGGAAAGTAAACACATTGACAGATTTATAATACAGGTTTTCATAGTTCAATGACAATCTTCACAATTTATGTCAAAGGAAAACAAGAAAAAATACAACTTTAACAAATTTAGATGACAAGCTTCATAAAGCACAAGAGTAGGTTGGGCTTACAATTATTAAACTTTGATAAAATCTCACTGAAAAATGTAAGTGAGAGAGCAGGTAGAGGGACAGAGTAGATTCAGTCGGCCATCTTACAAAAGAACTGAGCTGGAAGCATGAGAATCTGTTCCTGTGTAGGGTTATCCAGTTTCAGTAGTAAGTCATCCCCGTCAATGTCAAGGATGGATCCAGTTGCCTCCCTGTTCTCACCTGCAATTACCTTGGCCTAAGGATAAATGGAAGAACAAACTTCTTGTATGTGTTGGTGGATGAGGCGATAAGACAAGGCAGACAGAAAGATGGAAAGAGAGATAGAGAGAGGAAAGAGAAAGAAAGAGAATGAGAGAGAAAAAAAAGAAATAGAGGAGTGTAAGGGAGAGAGGGACAAGTGAAAGAGTGAGAGAGCGAGTGAGAGAGAGACCAAATGGAAACACAAGAGAGGTTGGAAGTTGTAACATCTGTAGTAAGACTAAAAAATGAGACATTTTGCAGAGGTATATGAATAATAATCATTATAACTGGTGCAGTTACCATCATTGTCAATATTCTTTCACCTAAGATCCCTTACAACCTTTCAGATGGCTTTCAAGTGTTGGATCCCTTTTTAAATCAAATTCAATACTTTCTAGTAAGCATGAAAATTTTTTCTGCACCCAAATTTTTCAACAAAACCTTTCAGTACATATTATACATACTGATGGCCATAAATCAGGGATAAGATTGAGGAAAAAAACTGCAATCGCTTTTTAAGTTGTTGGTTTTTTGTGTTTTTTTTTCTTTAAGCGATTCAGTTTTTAATGACATGAAAAATTAGGGCCGCAAAAAACCTCGAACAATTTCTAAAAAATGGAATCCTTTTGTTTGAAGCAGTGTTAAATTTAATCAACTATTTTTTGCTAATATATCTTCTGCTCCACGCCTAACAGTTCAGCACAAACCTTATCTCCCTTCTCTGGCGACACTGGCTTTAGGTGGTCACACATAATATTGATTGTCTTCTCCTCCGTAGTCAGATACACAGTGCACATGCCACCCTGGATTGGGCAGGAAAGATGAAAAAAAGCCCAAATTTTAAAAAATTTAATTCATTTATTTTTGTTTACTCACGTACGAATGAGGAAAAGTAAATTGAAAAAAAAAATATATAGGTCAATGGATATTGAACCAAACTGATCAGGATTTGAGTGTACTTACTGCCTTATTCAGGGGAACAAAAAATCTTCTATACCTTTACATCTGCTTTCCATCAGGAAAATATCAGTTCAAGTTTATGCCTTAACAAAAGAGGTTATATTAACCATGAAAAAAATAAATCTAATCCAATGAATTGAACCCAATGATCTAGTTTCTGAAGTTTACTTGTGCAACAGTTTTCCTTTGATTTCTTTTTGGACAGCTAGGCCTCAAGCAGAGATTGAAAAAATGTTTAGCCACCCATCTCTGCTAAGAAGTGCTCATGGAAAAATGTATGCTCTGAGACGAATCCATATGACTTGCAGCCAGTCCTACTGAGGAGGATGTTCTCCACAACATTGGTAGGGAAAAAAGAATTTTAAACTGTTTTTTTTTTCCTTCTCTTCAAATACTTTTTTTCAAAAAAGTTTTTAAAAATTCATAAGTTGTCTCAGGATCAACGAGCTCTAACTAGATTTTAACATCGCAAAGTTCAAAGACAGAAGTTGAGGCTGTTTCAAAACTATTTGAAATATGACAAGTGCAGAAATGCCTACCCTTAAAAATTTTTTTGAGGAACATCAAGGGCAAAAATGCGGAACAAACCTGAATATGACGGGAACTGACGCTGATTAAACAAAAACAACTAAAAAAAAAAAACCCCCACACAATTTGACTAAGTCACGTAAGTGCCAATTAATCACAGAGGTGTACCTTTAGGACGGGGGAGAGTG
>BLXT01006160.1:1837235-1851564 GCA_019648995.1 Plakobranchus ocellatus | reverse complement strand
CTACAATAGTACAGTTGACAGATTTAAAACGGGAAAAATTATCCCAAAAATCTTTATTTCTATAAAAATTGAAATTCTGCCGTGATGACTTTCTTAAATCGAGGTCGCTGATTTCAAATTTGCCGTCAGAATTTTCGTATTTGCTTTCCTCGAAAGATATGTCTATGTAAAAAAAACCCTAGTCCAGGTGAGTGACGTCACAGTGTGAATGACCGACGGTCAACGCAACATGGTAGGCCTTTGCAATGATGTCTGTCTATCTAGATGTACTGCATCGATAGGTTTGCCCCAAACCACCCCAACCCCTCCTCAGTCTGCAAGATGCACGCTGGGTCTTATGAAAAAAGGTGTAGCAAAGAGCGCCATACATTTAATAAGTTTGAAAACTTTGTTGCAGTGTTAATATCGTTATTTTCTTTTCTCTAAGTCCTTTAATATTCTTGGTTATTTATGCAGAGATGCGCCGCTAGACATCTAGACTAGGATTATTTCTGAGAGTATGACTGATCACAAATCGGCGAAATTCCGGATTTTGTGATAAAAATGCGGATTTCCGGAACGCAGGTCATTTTCTGGTAGAATTCCGGAACGAATCCGGAATTTCCGGAACGGTAGGCATGTCTGCAAGTGCTTCAATTCATTGACACTGGTCTTGAGTTATAATTATAAGCTGCAAATCACTTTTTATACAATTTGGGTTAATGGCACATTTTGCAAACTTTTAAAAAAGTGGATAAGGGTACTTGTCATTGCTTCACAATGTAGATTTGAAATTCATTTCCCTTCAGAAGATGCATATCAAAAAAAAAAAAGGAATGAAATAAATTTTTGAAAACTTAAAAAGCAACCTACCGAAATGCTCTTGATGACTCCCTCTTGCTGTACCAGCTGGTTGTTTTCATATGTTGGCAAAATACTCACCACAATATCAGTTGTGTGCCAGTCTGTCAGGCTGGTCTCCATTGCTATATGCATACAGAGGAAGACAAAAATAATGTTAATGAGATTTCCAAATTAGTGAACCATGAGCACACAATTCTTTATGCTGGCAGAGCTGGGAATGGCCAAGCATTAAAAGACTGAACTTTTACCAAAGCACCAAATCCACCAGCTATAACTCTTTTTATATTTCCTTTTTGTTTTAATTATACATGAAAATAATAAAAATAGGCCGAAATTCTTTTAGGAACAGGAACAAGGTAAGAATAAGCAGAAATTCTCCTTTAGATGGATGATTCCCAGCCCTGTGCTTTAGATATACACAAAAAATATTGTTCTAATGTTGAGTCAAGACTTACAATCATCTATACAATTTTCAAATCATGAAGGGATACTCCACCTTTCTCTGTGACACTACTAAAAAATCAAATCGGCAATTTAGCCACATATTAAGAATAGTTGCCACAGCCATCAATATTAGAGGGAGATTGGTGTACAAATTAGCCTTAATAATTGAAATCAAGGTATTTCAAGTTCTGTATAATTCAAGTCATTTAATTTTACCAAATAATTCTTTGCTGGACTACTAGTGAAAATATTGGTTAAATCAAAGCCTGAAAGAGGAAGCCAGCTAATTCTAATTCATCTAGATCTTGTGGCTGGCTTCAGAGAGGGCAATTCTATGCTCTGGGTAGTGAGTGATTCTTGTGTGTATGTGTGTGTTCCATCTGCCACCTATTTTCAGGTCGATTCTGCCATCAATGGAGGAAAGAGAAGGGGATAGGTCTATAGCCAAGGAGTGAATGCTTCCTGGACTGCAAGAGGAGGGGAGCAGTGATGCAAAGAATCGTCACTAATTGTAACGTTAGGTCAGAGCAGACCTAATTTAAATTACACATTATAATATGCATATTACCAGTTGGTCTATGTAGCTGCTAAAAAGTTATCTTTTTTATCCCAATGGCTTTGAAATAGTTACACTTAACATTTCGAACACGAATTCTGATATATAGAGCTGCTGCAAAAGTTGGCATTGATGGAAAACATTTTAATATCACAAATCCTTATCATCCCAATTATACATGCAGTTTGAGATGCAAGTGCGAAGAAGAAAAAAGTAAAATAAAAGCAAAATTCTATTTATCAAAAACCAAATCAATCAAGCAATCTCTTCTTCAAATCAGTAAAGGTTTCTGGGTCACTCTTTACCATATTGTTCACCCTATTAAATCAAATTTCATGAAAACAGTTTACATCTTTAATCATGTATTCAAATAATTTATGATTGCAGATTTTTTTAGAAATTACATTTGCAGACCATAACGTTCATTGTTGTAGGGAAACAAAAAGCATTGCAAAAAAAAAACTGGCCGAAAAAAATTTTTTTAAGTGATCCATGCATAATAAAACCTACTGCTTTCTTAAAAATGAATATGGGAAATTTTAGAGTTTCTTAAGCATTCAGCGCGAACGATTTTTTCTTCAAAAGACACACAAACCTGCACCAGGTGTCTGAGGGGTGAAAGGAGCACCAGGGGTCATAGGGCTGTAGCCCATTGGAGATGGGCTACCAGAGAAGCTGGCAGGACTAGGGCTGGACATGGCTGGGTTTGGTGTGCCTACGTAGCCAGGGCTAGCCGCTGAGAAAAAAACAGAGGTAAAAAAAAAATGTTTAAATACCAAAGATCATGTCAGTTTATCAGCAATTTTGTCAATATGGCATTAAGAAATAAGAGAATTATTTTAATTAAGGCAAAGATATCATGCAGTACATGGGAAAAAAATCAACATTTTATGAGGGTGGCATTCGGACAATCAGAGCATAATTGCCCTATTACATTATTGATGCAAATGAAAAATTAAGACAAGACAAGACAAGTAAAAGTGAGTCATTTCTCCATGTGCTATAGACTTCCTGTGCATAAAAGAAAAATAATTTTTATGTCTTTATTTCAGTCATGTAGATCTCAACTCAATTCATTTTGAGGAATACTCCACTTAGTATACGGATCATATTTACATTAAATGTAATTCATGGGGAATCTATCCCAATACTTAGGCCAAACAGTTCTTTGATCAGAACAAAGATATAAAAGAATGATATTAATGGTGACATTATCAGAACTTAACGAAAAAGGGTGAGACAATGAGACTCAAGAAAGAGGGGAGAAGATGGATTTTTTTTTTTAATTAGGAAAGTTTTTTTGTGCAGAACAGCATAAATCCTACAGTAGTCAAAATATTCTTCAAGTGAAAATCATCAGGAAAGAAATTTTTACAAATAAAGAAATAAACAAACAAATTTTTTTTTTTATTTCATTATCAGATGGCTGTCTGAAATATAGGTTTTAAAAACAATAAATAAGTAATGACAAAGATAACAATAAAAGAAGAGCATAGGGTACCCTCAAATCCTCCCGGCGATGGCGCAGGGTACGGAGAGTAAGCACTGCCAGGAGTTTGCGGAGTGAAAGGTCCATGGGGAGAATCCCCGTGATAGCCTGGCGTTGCAGGGTTTGGTGTAGCTGCACCAAAATCAGCTGGAGAAGGCGAGTTGTAGTACTCAAAATCGTTATTCCTAGAAAAAGATGGAAACAGCATTGAAAAAAAAATTAAAGTCAAAGAGGAAAAAAAATCAATAATCCGCATGATTGCAAGTTTTGAAAAAAATAAAAAGGTACAACATAGCAAAATTATAGGATCCTAATATAGTTTTTTTTAGACATATATAGAAAAATGAGGGGTCAATAATCTCATTAGTTTTCAAAGCTACAAAAGAGAGCAGCAAATTTCTTTTAGTTTAGCCTACCTTGATTCTTTTTGAATAAACATAGTGCTAAAGTAACCTTCACATCGTACAATAGGGAACTATGTTACGCAACTTTTTTTTAAGGTTTTGGTTTTTGGAAGTTTTTTTTTTTACATTGTGTTTTAAAAGAAAAAAAATGAAAGGATTACTCTTTTCCTGTTTCAAGGTAGTGCTATGAACTCTATAATATGCCAGTCATATAACTTTATCCAATTGCTATAGGCCCAACACTTTCACTGCCAGTTAAGGAATTCAGGAAATTCCATATAGTCTTTTAATAGAGATGACATGTTTCTTAATCGTCACAATAAAGCAAGGAGCAAAAGATAAAATAAATTCTGAGCTCTAGGCTCAATATGAAGAGAATAAACCTGTTTTACAGAAGAGGTTGATCCTTACTGACAACTTTACTTTAATAAAAGCAACCACAAAATCCAATAATTGCATTGATTTCAGTTAGACTGCTTGGACATGCCTGCAGAAGACCAACCGAATTCCTATTCAGAAATTCTCTACATCGGACACCAGAGGGACGAAGAAGAGGACAACCAAAGGCATTCTACAGAAGGATGGTGGAGATAGACCTGAAAGAAAGAGGCTTGCCCCTTAGATGGCATTCCGAGTAGCAGCAGACAGATCTAAGTGGAGAGCAGTTGCAAAGTTGCCAGAGAGCTTAAAGGGGATAGAGTGAGTGAGTGAATTTGGGGGGGCCAAGATTACAGAGTATGGAGAACAGAGTATAGATGAATTGATGTACATGATGAACTTTCAATGAAGGTGGTAAGGTCTGAATCATTAATGGGTTTGCTGGCCATATGCTACATGTCATACATATCTGATAGGGGTCAATCATGTTAACAACTATCACTGAGTTGGATTTATCGTGTCAAACAGAAGTTATTATTCAAATACAAATACTTTTAAATTGAGAGGAGTTTGATTCATCAGGTAAAGCCGTGGAGGAAAAAAAGCCACAACCAGAAAACTGCTTTGAACTATCTAGGAATGATATTTATAAAGAGTTGAAGGAATCATCAGGAATTTAGAAAAGTATCCAAAGTTCTTCTAGCATGGCTTTACCTGGACGGTGTGTTGGAGGGATCCCAGGCACTGGCACCTCCGCTGGGTGTTCGGCCTCCAGACTCATGTGACGGGGTCATGCTACCGTAGTGAGGTGTACGTGAACCGTCATGCAGTGGAGTCTGGGAGCCATACATAGGTGTACGTGAGCCACCATACATAGGTGTCTGGCCTCCATAGCTGGGAGTTCTTTGTCCATATGTTGATGTTTGGCCTCCTGAAGGTTTGGGCCCACTGGTAGCACAAAGAGAAAAAAAAATATAAATTTCTGCCTTTACAAAATAGATTCCCCTCAATGGGAAAATAAAATATTATATTCAAAATAAAAAAAAAAAGCAATCAAAAGACCCCAATTTTCCACTTTGAAAAAATGCAGTCAAATTACATCATATTAAAAAATCTGAGATGATAAACAGAAAAAAAATAAATAAGGTAAAATGTTAAAAAAAAACAGTTATTATTTCTTTGACTAGCAAATAATTCATTAGTCTGAATCCAGAAATTTGACAATGAATTTCCTTTCAATGTAGACAGTGCACTTACGTTCGTGTTGACAAACGACTTCTATCAACAGAGATAGTTTTGCAGCTGGAATGCAATTCTACACGAGCAGTGCTCTCTGTGGCATCTTTAACAATACCAATGTAACCTGAAGCAAATAAATTAAAAAGTGAAAAAAAACACATCTATCAGCAGAGATAATTTAGCAGCTGGAATGCCACTCTATTCAAGAGTGCCCTCTGTGGTGTCTTTAACATTACCAATGTTACTTGAAGCAAACAAATAAAAAAGTAAAGAAATTGGGACTTTGTACTTGACAGATTTACAGGCCAAACAATAAAAAAAAGTACAAGTTAGCCTGTCTCTATAAAAATTTTCACGAGAGTTAATTCATTTTACATTCACAATAATTTGATAAGCAGTTTCCCACTCACGACTATTAGGACTTTAATGGCTTGGAAAACTTACATACTATGAGTTCTAAAAACTTTTTTTCATAAGCTTTGAATTTACTAAACTCAGCAATGCTAATGAAATTATCTGGTACCAAATTCAATCATTCAGGACATTATTTGTTATGAGGTGACATTATCATATGCCTTTAGATAAAAAAATTAAAAGAATTAAATGGTTCAGACACTGACCTTTGAATGATCCTTGTATGATGCGGACAGTCTGACCAATGATTTCTCGATCCCTGCGAGACATACCACCTCTACCAGCCCCACCTTGACCTCTCTGTGGAGATTCACCACCACCACTGGGGTGAGCAGGGCTTGAGATCCGTGGTGACATAGGGGCAAATCCACCCATCTTTAGAGATGTTTGCTGAAGGAGGGAAGGACAGAATGTATATATATACACATAAACATAAACACCAACATATTTGCATAATATAAGACCATTTAAAGAAATCTTAAAACAACTGAAACATAACTTCACTCTGCATTAATACAGGAATTTAAAACTCAACAGCTTTGACAGTTTGTTTCAAGACAAAATGATTTAAATTTTAAATAAAGAAGACTTGTATGGAGATTATGATGGTAAAAGGGTCAATGGATTATTCTGATCATCCTTAAGGCATTATCTGTGAATGGTACTATATAAAGACACTTCAAATTATCTCTATGCCATGCTTTTCAATCACTCTAGCATTGAGAAAGTAATGCAAAGAGAGAAGTAATTAAAGAACCATGACTTAAAAAACAAATGGCATTGGTAAAAGATTTTTTACCAAAAAAAAAACAAAAAACACAGAAATAATATATGCAGCACAGAAGGAATAGTTAACAATCACCCATGTTTTTAACATTTTTTATAAAACAAGGCTTATAAATTAGCGGACCTAAGGATGTCTTGAAAATTACGGTTGCATATGGTTGTAGTGCTTAAAGTCGGAAATACAATAAAAAATTATTTGATAAGGCATATATCTTCTTTCACCTTTCCACTTCCAGCTAACGTCAGATGCCGAGTTCTACAAACAAAGTAACCACCATTCTCAGTCATGAGTCGAGAGTTGAGGAATGCAAAATTGCGGTAAAGGTGTTTGATTTCTCCAGAGCGGCCCTAGAATGAGAGGGTATGTTCAACAACCAGCGATATATGTGACCCGTCCATACAAAACGAGTCCCTCATCCAGACAATAACAAAATAAAAAGCAAAAAATGTCTTTAAAAGTTTTTTGAATAGAACCAGTCATCCCGTAGAAATCTACAAAGAAGGTTTTTTTCAAAGTATCTCCAGCTGCTTCCATCTATTCTGCCTGATATCTCTGTTGGGAAATTACATTTTGAACAGAAAGATCATAAATTCTGTTTTAAGAAACTAATGTTATCAAAGATAAAAGGTCTTTCATCATCGGTATTTAGACATCACTGGTATGTTTTGAATATAAATTCTCAAGTAACAGCACTATAAATGAACAGTTAATTGCCTTGACTTTTTTTATACCCCAATTATTTAACATTTTTCTCATCAAAACAGTAAACAAAGGTAAACTTTATTATTCCTTCAACCCTTTTTTCCCCCCTGCCAACATCTCAAAAAATACGGAAGCATTTGTGGCATGAGAAATGGGAGAGGATACATGAAGTCAACAAAAGGCAAGCAGTTTATATGTTTCTCTATATAAAAACTGGAAAAAAATATATATTGCAATTGAGACAAGCATTGCGTAAACTCAACAATAACTTCTGAAAGTTAAAGTCTTACAAAAGTTAAATTTCTCTGGGATGCTTTTGTACACAAAAGACAGAGTGAGTAATATATCTT
The DNA here is from genome assembly GCA_019648995.1 of Plakobranchus ocellatus. Lineage (NCBI taxonomy): Eukaryota > Metazoa > Mollusca > Gastropoda > Plakobranchidae > Plakobranchus > Plakobranchus ocellatus. The sequence continues at coordinate 1,843,958 of BLXT01006160.1, read as the reverse complement.
TTAAAACCATTTATTTCCAATGAAACAGATTTTTCAAAGAGTATTATGGATGTTGGGGAAGAAAATAAAATGAGTGAGAGCATATTAGTTCACCTACCGAATGTGGTCCCTCAATGACATTGACAATGTCCCGAACTTGAACATTATTGTGCTCAGAGTCCAGAGAAACAGCATTACGGGTGTCTTTCTTTCTTGTGATAGACTGTGGCTTCACATTCACAACCTTATAAACAGAGTCAGCATTCAAAAAGTGTCACATCTCGGGTTCCCAAAATAAGTGTGCTTAGCTTCATAGACAAAATTTCTTCAGTGAGAGCCCCACTTATAGGTGGAAAGGCTTGCTGCCTCCCTATGTTGACCTACAGATCAGATGGACTGTACAAGTACTTAAATCTAAACATACCACTGTACATACCTTCACTTTGATAAATGTTCATAGCTATGAACTTGAACTATTTAACTTCTGTAGTTTAAGCGCTCGCTTTCCCTATTTTATGATTTTTGTTGTTGATGTTAGAATATTCAAGGAAAAATGTGGAGCTTTGAAGTTCCTAATTGAACTGGACAGTTAAAAAAATGTCATGAAAATTTATTTTGCACATATTAGGATTCTCTTGTCCAAGATACATGTTATATCACTGTCATTAAAACCCCGTTTCCCACCTTCTTCATCTGAAAAGATATGGTTGTCAATCACAGCAAACAGAATCAGTGATAATAAGTACAGGATTATCATCACTTGATCATATTGATGGAATGGAGACAACAGAAAAAAATAATTCTTTAGAATTTAAACTAACTGGGCTCTTCAGCACAGCAGTCTTACTCACTTTGTTGTGCATACTGAGGACTTGGAAGTTTTCTTTTTCGAGCCTAACAATCACACCAACAGTCTGTGGACTTAAGATTTAAGGCAAAATAAATGTTTACTTTCTTTTTAGACAAAAATTAAATTAATACCACAAAAACTGCGCTTATACATCCTGGACGATTTTTTTTCTTAGACTAGAGAACATAATGTGTATTACAAAACACATGTCCTTAATAATATGAAACACTCTTGAACTTTGAAATTGGCTTTTTGTTAAAATGCTGTGAGAGAAAAGTAATCCTGGTCTCACATTAAAAAAAAAAAAAAACAACTTATGCCAGCTGTTGATATTTTCAGTGCATGTGCATAAGGAGAGGGAGAGTTGTATTATAGAGCTTGCTCACTTCTTCATGGTGATCTCTGGCTTCAACAGTTCATTATGGATCTTAGGGTGTTTTATGATGCCTAAGCCACCGCTCATAGCATATGCAGAAACCATAGGATTTCTAAGGTTATTTTTTTCAGAGCACACTGGCCACTGTCAGGCCTCAAACTTATACTTCATACGGGGTAGCTTTGTGAAACTGACTGTGTTTTTTTTTTAACATTAAGCGACCTCTGTAAATATCACCCAAAAAATGACCACAATAAAACTCGCATGGTTCAAATTTTGTTGAGAAAATTTTTACCAATCACCTAAAACTATGCCTTTATTTACAAGACTTACTCTTGCAAAATATCTCATTTGTGTTGCCAGTTTGCCAAATACTTACTCTAGCATGACCAAATCACCAAACTGATACTGCCCGAGTGAGTCCACACCAGTGGCCATATCTGCACACAGTTGGATGTCCTTTGGAAGAACCTTCAGCTGCAGTCAGGTAAGTAACAAACAATAGAATTTTTTTAAAAATAGATTTATAAATGTTGCACACGTATATGGCTAACAATTTCCCATCATTATCACAGTGAAAACTATTTTGAGTCAATATTAAATCTGTATTTTAGAAAACCATAATGGAAGAGCAGAAACCAAATGAAAAAAATAATTGTGTAGCATTTCCATAAGGAGGTGTTGAGTTGTAAATCTGCATGACTGAATCCTAGTAAAAAAATCCTGTGCTTAGTAAAAAAAAAAAAAAGTCAAAGAAGCAAAAACGATCACTGCTCTATGTACAGAAAATCTATAGCATGCCTAGAGAATGAGCTGCGTATAAGGAAATGACTCATTTTCACAAGTTCCACAATCAATAATGTTAAAAAAAAAGAGTGAATGCATTGTAATAAAAGGTAAGTGCTGTTAATGTTGTTTTAGCAATATTAATGTGAGGAGCAAAATAATTAATGTGCAATACCATGAAGGAAAATAAACCAAACCTCATGCATGGTTAGATCCGAAAAGAGGACGATAACATTGTCCTCTACTCGGACAATGAGCCCAGTGTCTCCCTCATAGCGGCCTGCGATCACTTTCACATGATCCCCCATTTTGAAAAACTTGCGCAGTTCATAGTATGGGAACACCAGTGGATCCTGCAAGACAGAAAAAAAAAAAGGAATCACTTTGTCTTGAACTGATCATTTCATTTTTTAAATATTCCTGTAAGCTTTTGGTGGAAACATAAGTAAGACAGATCAATATTATCTGACACTTTTAAGATAAAGATTTCTAAATCCTTAGATTCTACAGTTGATGCAACGTGGCATTTGCAATTGTAAAAAAACATGGTTACATTATATATAAATAACTCTTTCTGACTGCTTAGCATATAAAGTGTATATAAATATGCAGTTTTTGTTTTAGATGATGATAACTACCGAAGACAAAGTTTGTTTTCTTAAAAATGATAATTGTTCACACAAAAGATTTTTTCGCAGTCTTCAGCATGTCAGCCAGTGTAAGCAGTATTGATTTATAAGGTATTTCAATGTATGCACACTACAGATTTTAAAAATCGAAATATATCTGAAACATAAAGCAACAGATTCCATGACAGATCAACAGTCACAATTGCTTTCAAAATTGATGCATAGCAGTAATGGGTGTGAGAGCTGTCTTCTAAAATCACCTACTAACTTTTTGGAAAATTTTGCCTGAGATTTAAGATTAATAGATATGAAACAAGCATTTCATCAGTTATGTTGTGTGATAAAAATAATCCACAAGTACTTTGATTTTATCCAATACATGCCTTCTTGCAGTTGCTATCTGTAATATTATATTTTACAGTAAAGCCAGTTAATCCTGACCTCACTGACCTGCTGTAGCAAATTAAAGAACAGTTTCATCAGTTTTACGTCTATAGACGATACTGTTTTTCATTTTTGCTATAGCAGAGACAGCAGCAATCATAAAATTGGATGGTTTCCAGGCTGCTGGCAGATGCAGCTTGAGTTTAACAAGTCAACAGATTTCAACTGGCAATAAGCTAGTTAGATGTGGAGGAAAGAACTCAAACCATAGCAAAAACATTTTAAGGCAATAATCTTGGATATTTTTACCTTGAGGACCTCATGACGCGGGAGGATTGTGATTTTGTTGCCATCCACCTTGATGACCTTGCCAGGTAGATGCTGCAACTCACCCTCAGCAACCATCACTCTATCTCCAGGAGCAAGTGTGTGAGCTACTTCGTTAACCTGCCTTTCAGGAACAACTTCAAACAGCTAAGGAAAGACTCAAATCAAAACAGCTTTCCATGATCTTGTAAAATTCTTCCACAAAGCTTTGGTTATATCATGATAGAGACACTGAGAAGGATCCACACAGCAGAACTACTTAAAAAAGGCAAAGCACTGAAAGTCTTCATTTTCAAAAGGTATGATCGTGTCATTCAAAGACTTTTTTGTCAATGAACAAAAAGCTGATTCCCTCTACTAAGCTCGCAATGGACTCAGAACAAGTCTGCCTTATATTAAATTTTATGATAAACAACAAAACAAAAAGTTTGTCAGCAATGTGCTAGCCTTCTTCAAGTTTTCTTATATCTTCTTTTCATAGCACAAAGAGAAAGGATACGTTCAACCTGCATGCCCTCAGGCTGATCTTCAAATTTCTCGAGCTCTGCCAAAGTTGGCTTGATTCCTTCAGCAATCTGCAACCAATGCCAAAAATCAAAACCAAAAATGTTATAGGCAACCTGGTTTTAATGGTATAATGAGATATTCAAAATGTACTCAGAAGAAAAATCCAATAATTTTAGAAAAATAAATCGCAATGTATGTTTCAGTACAGTGATTACAGATTACACTTTAATTAAACTAATAATCTGTTTACGAAGACAAAAGGCAGATATAACACTTACAATGGCTGACATGGCAAAAATTTTAAATAAAAATCCTTTGCTGTCATATCTGTTGCCTTCAAATACTTGGAAGTCACCATCTGTTGTGACTTCTCCTCCAATGGCTCTGGTAAAACAACAACATAAAATGAACTGTTCAACAACCTAGCTTTACACACTGACAGGACTAATAAAAATGAACTAAAAAAGAGTTCCACTTGAAAAGATTGACCTTTCTATTGCTCTCCTTCACACTCATTACATGCTTTTAAATGTTTCTGAGACAACTTTAAATATAAAAAGGTGACTTTTCCATCAATTTTCTATACCTGCACTAAAACCCTTAAAAATAAACATTTTCAAATAAAATTTTATGAAATAAAACATTGCCTGTGATTTTTTTTATGAATAAGTAATATTCTTTTGCCTGTAAGTTGTGCATTTTATGCTTGATTCTGTTTTGTGTGACATTACATTGGAAAAATGCAACTTCACAGAACCATTTTTGCTTGAGTAACATTTGTTTCTTTATCATTTTCTCAAACATTTTTGAGCAAAAGGAAAAAAACCTCATTGACCTGTCTAAATGATGGATGTCGCATGACAAGGATTTTTAATGATTGAATCAGCCTGAAACTTTCTCTGTGGGCTTTGCAACAAATGATAAATCTGTTTAAGGCACGATAAAGGACTTTTAACTTTTAGACAAAAAAAAGGAAGGGAAAAAAACTTAGTCAGTTTAATCAAATTTTTTATGCAATATTTTAAAAATTCTTTTCATAGATTTTTTCATATTTATTTTCAACAGTAGAAGAAAGAAAAATCCCGCATAACAAAATTTACCTTATATCATCAACATTAAAAAGCTTCTGTGGTGGTCGACGCTTCCTTTTCTTCTGGTCCTGGTTAATCGAAGTGCGCATGGCACCACGCAGTCGGGTGTAATCTATACGAGGAATCAACTTCAGCTCAACCTCATTCTGTGATGAGTAGACTATGTCCACCTGTATTCACATGAGAGCAAAAACGGAGAGATGAAGACTTTGGACCATAAATGATAGACTTCTTGAATGCAACAATTCTAATTTCTAAATAGTACAGATAGTGTGATGTTTCATACAGGCACAAAACTTTTTGTAGTTTTCTCATAATGCACATAGAATTAAAATTCCTCAGTTCAAATCAAAGATTATGCCACACTTAAAAGGATGCACTTAGTTCAATCGTGCATAGGATGCCATGGCTAAAAAGCTTGAGAATACTTAATTGATGAAGAGACTTCATTAAAGAAAAAAATGTAAAGAAAAAAAAAAAAAAAAATTGGTGTCTGGCATTGAACTTACCAATAAAAACTAACCAATATACTGTGAACAAACTTTATATGCCAAAATCAAACACACTTGGAAAATCATGAGTTTTAAAATATCCAACTATGTGAGGGAATATGCAAGATTGCAAGAAATTAACTCCCTTACCTGGGCTAAATCGTCTTTAAAAACACCTCTCTTTAGCCTCACCCAGGCTTTTGGTTTCAAAGTAGCTGTTTCTTTTACAACTTTTAGAACATCAGTCATTTCACGGATGGGTACCATCTACCAATGGGGATTAACACGAATGAGAAAAATGAATCATTTTTATAAATGTGAAAACTAACAATTACTGGATTTTTCTTTCATTGACAACAGAGCAACTATTTGTTTGAGGGTTGTTTTTTTTTCAAACTGTGTGTGGCTAGTTTGACAAAAGTTGGTCTTACTTTCTATTTCAAAACAGAATAGACTGTCACAACTCATGTTTAAAATCTCTTTTATCACCAAAATTGAACTTTCTTTTCTATGGCAAAATATTGAAAGTAAACACAAAAATAAATAAATAAAAAAAAATTTTAAATGGCTAAATCATCAAATTTTGCAATTCAATTTACATTACCTAAAAAGAGACGAAAAAAGAGAGAAAGGAGACAGCTTATCAAAAGTGTGTGGGGAGAGATTGTTTCAAAAGCTCAAAAAGAAAGATTTAAAGCAGCTAAACAAAAGCAAAAAGAAATTGAAGTAATGAAAAAAGATGGCTTGTAGCCAGTTCAGGACAGTCGTAAATGTCACATTTCAAATAACAAACCCTTTTTATTATTCCTTTATGTGCATTTCATAAATCTGAAAATTAATTAAGTATAACACTACTGTTGACTTGAGATGGAGTATTTGAACACATCCTCATTAATTATTCATTGAGATATTTGCTTTTCATTAGCTTTTTTTTTTTTCACATGATTTAAAAAAAAATTGTTTTCTTCTCAAAACTTGTATTTGCAACATCAAATTCATACGCAATTTCAAGGGAAGTTAAAAGTAAGGTACCAACCTGCTGTTTGTAATAACCCATTCTCAGGTTTCCGATTCCCTCAATGGCTTGTTTCACATGGGTTTGTTTGAAGGCTTCTATGTAGATGTAGCCTTTCAAACCCTCTTTGCAGACAACTGACTTGATTTGCAGGGGCTAACAGACAACAGACCAATAAAACTTTGCAAATATGCACTTTTTTTTATTGATCAATATTCATTTCATGACACACTGCATGTTAGACTACTTTTTCACTTAAATACACATTTTTGCTTTTTTTTTTTTTTT
>BLXT01006160.1:1819433-1831775 GCA_019648995.1 Plakobranchus ocellatus | reverse complement strand
CAGAGAAATATCAGCAAGAACTGCTCAGGCAAAGATCAACTTTCAAAAGATGAAAACAATCATGACAAATAAACACATCTCCATTGAAACGAGGAAAAGAGCCCTCCAGTGCTACATAGAACCTAGAAGCATGGACAATCTCAAAGCAAATTCAAAATAAGCTAAAAGCAACAGAAATGTGGTTCCTTAGAAGAATGCTCTGAATACCTTGGACCGCAAGGAAAACAAATGAGAGAGTTTTGAATGAAGCTAATAAAAGAAGATCAATGGTCAGAACTATAAGGAAACGTCAAGCCACTTTTCTGGGCCACGTGATGAGAAGAGGAAAACTGGAACATTTGGTAACAACAGGAAAGTTTGAAGGAAAAAGAAGCAGAGGAGGACAAAGGGAGAAGATAATGGATGGACTGGCCACATGGCTTGGACCAAGAAAAGTGTCAGATATACTGGCCGCCGTCAAAGATAGGGATTTGTGGAGGGACATGATCGCCAAAGCTTACAAGCAAGGCACTTGATGATGATGATAGTAGAGCTAGTAAAAAATAAAAAAAAAAAAACCAATATAAGTAGACCCAGGCACTTGGTTGGTATTATGAAAAGTATAAAATTTCCGTTTTTTTTTTTTTTTTTGTCAAATGTTAGGCAGTTCATATAGACCATCATTTAACTGTTTCATCCGACTTATAATTGGTGTATTAAAAGCATACACAGTCGGCACCTCAAGTTTCTTTGATAATAGTTCAAAAGCTAACTAGAGGGTTGGGGAACAACCTTTGATTACTTTGATCTTTTGCCGACATGGTGAACTTACTACACTAGGCCTAATATTGCATCTGCAAATACTACCATAGTTTTCATACATTGTACTTTTTAAACACTTCTCGGTTCAGGGGGGGGGGAGGGATAAAAGGCTCTTTTTTTTTTTTTTTTCCCCCAAACATTGGTAAGGATCGGGCATTAGCGTTACAAGTTGCGGGTGCTGTGAATAATTATGGCCAGAGAAACATAGCAGATTAAACCAAACAAAATAGACTGAATTTAAGATTATTGGGTAAAATAAAGCATAACATTGGCAGGTTTGATTCTGATTCTAATAATAATAATAATAAAACGTTTTCATTCACGCACTGACACAAAGCTTTCAGCCAGCCAACACAAAAGGAGAGTGGAAAGTCAAATCGCGTCAAAACGCACGCCTGCATTGTCTCCTAAGCTAGCCCAACGATATGCACGGACTGCTCATGGCAAATGATAAATTGATAAATAGCACTTGGCAGTGCTTCATCATCAACTGCTCTGCCTTGGGAGTCGAAAGTTATAGGTATTGTAGGATCGGCTCTGAGATTTCGTCAATAGGCCCAAGGCCTATCAAAGGGAGAAAAAAAATCTACCGCACGGGGGCCATACAAAAAAAAAAAAAAAAAAAAGTCAAACAAAAATCGGATTTTGGGGGGTTAATTTTGTTTTTCCCGAGTTCCCAACCCATCACAAAATTCCAAACTTTTTCCCGATTTCCCGACCCGGCAGGGACCCTGTATGTTATAGCTGTATTTTAGAGTATTGTTCGACTTTTCCTGCGCAATATAAAATGGAAAAAATAAAAACATCATGATCACTTCTCCCCAGGGGATCCAAACGGGTAAAACTTGCATCCATCCCACATTTGAGACAATTCTCCGGCAAACTGTTATCTACACCCTCGAGGTTCTGATCTCTATTTACACTATGAACAAAATGCCATTTTGGGTCACTCATCTTTTCCATCCTTTTTTGGCTTTAAATAAGTTTTTGTGAAACCCTTGTTAGATATATTTTACTGGTTTTACTGATTTTTCCTTACTCAGATTATTATATAAACTTAAAATTTTTCTTTTTTTTTTTTTTTTGTGGTTTTGTTTTCAGAACATTAATTGGAACCAACTTTTGTCTTTGGAGTTTAATCTGAATAAGGGAGCAATCAAATGTATCTCACAAGGATTTCACAATATTTATTTAAAACCAGATATGTCTTTGATCTCAAAATTCTACATTCTAGCAGAAAATAACAGAAAGAATGATGTTATTTAATGACAACAAACAACATATTCAAGCACATACCAGCTTCATCAATGATAAATCCAAGAGCTCCTTTTCTCTTCTTTTTTCTTGCTCTATGCTCCTCCTCCTCGTCTTCTTCTTCATCATATTCCTGCAATAATGTACACAATATCCATCATAAGATATGATCATTGCTTTTAAAACTTCCTGGAAATTACCTACTTCATTAATTAAAGGCCGATAATTTTTTTTTCAAAATATTACATTAGCTCTTGTTATTTCTCAAGTTTTAAGTAAAATTTTCACACCAAGAGATTTTGTGCCAACTCAAGTAAAAAAAGAAATTGCACCTAATTAATTGTCGTCAGGTAATTGTTTTTGAAATGTTTCAGCAAAGGGGCTACAAATAATTAGTGCACTCTTTATAATAACAAAATTCTTTTTTGGCAATAACGCTGCAACAAAAGGGACACCACATGCATGAAGAAAAAACCAAATATTTCAAGAGAGAGACACTTACATCTTCATCTCCTAGATCCTCTCCTTCTGGTTCCTCACTATCACCATCCTTCTCATCTTCTTTACCATCACTTTCCTCTGCTTCATCATCAACTGCTCTGCCTTGGGAGTGTTGATCGTCATCGCTATCTATGTTCTTATCACTCTCATCCCCCTTGTCACTTCCACGATCACTGTCATGATCACTGCCGCGGTTGCTACCGCCTCCGCTGCCACTATTTTTATCACTGGCTTCCCCATCATCTGAGCCTGCCTTTTCACTTTCATTGCCTGAAAAGTTATCATCTTCACTGTCCGACATTATGCTGATCTATTGAGTGAATTAGAAGAGACAATTACACATTTAAAGATCTAGAAAGTATGTGTCATTTCATTTAATGTTTAATAACTACAAATATCGGTATTTCATTTTTTTAAAAAGCACTTCGATATAGCAAAAGTATTTTAATATTTAATAACAGCCCAATAAGATTAAAAAAAGAAAAGAAAAAAAAAATGCATGAAAAACTAAACCATGGGGTTAAATCATCCAATACAGTTGAATAGGTAGGTTCCATCTACTTTTAAAAAATTACAGGCACGCTCAAACTATTATAGTAAAAATTCAAAAAAAAAGAACAAATAGAAAGGACTATGTCATGGATACCTTGCCACCACAGAAACTCCAAGATATGTGAGGCACATTATCAACAATTATTGCCAATGAACTTGGAAATTAAAAGGCATTTAGTAGTTATAATTTCATATCCCCAGTATAAAGTTTTGTTATCAGCAGTGGGAATTTTCACTATGGGGTAACAAATTCAAAAAGCACTATGCAAGAAATGAAAACTCTCCTAGGCAAGAGCTATGAATAAGGACACAAGAAAAGTTAATTTGATAGAAACTAAACTGCTGGCACATTTGTCATATATGAGTATAAAACTGTTTTATAAATAGTGAAAAAGAATACAATTTCTGGACATAATTGGGTTTTAGTTATAAATAAATTGCTGCAAAATAGACCTGATCAACTAAGATTCAGCCGCCATTAAAAAAGATGGTGATCTGACGTTATCATTTTTTTCCCAAAAATTTTTTAAAAATATCTTTGTCTAGGGACGAGATTATTTGAAACTGTTAATAATATAATTGATGGTAAATTTTATAACTTGTCATCAATTGACAAAAGAGTAAAATTGCCTCCATTTCACATTATTTTTATCATATATCACTTTGTTGTGTGCATAATCAGAAGTCTAGTTCCCTCATCTACTGCTTTGATTTCTTAAGTTAACCCAATTCGTTCATTTCATATTTAAGACACAATTGACTCAATATAGGGATTGGTGGTATCATAACATATACATGGTTTAGACCATGTAGGTGCGTGCATTTTAAAAGGAATTTTCTTGATTGGTACATATATGGCATACTTCCTTCAACCTTAAATCTCGATATTGTTTTTTTAATCTCGCAATTATCACATATTTGCTTATCTATAATAAAAGATTTAAAATGTAAAGCTGGTAGTGGTACTAGATTAAAATTTGGAATCTTGATATTATGATAATGATCTAAACCCCCTCGGCCTCATCATCTTTAGAGGAGGGTTTCGGATCTTGAGCATTCGCTCAATAAATCGAGATATGGCAAGGCTTCCAAATGTGCACTCAAAAAAAAACTAAATTATGAAAGCTAGACTGCTAACCAATCTGTCAGTTTGTTGTGAAACTATTCCATAATCTGAAAATGAAACAGAATTTCTGCAGACCATTCAAATTTTATTTCTAAATTAATTGCTGAAACTATGATCAACACAAATTCGGCCACCATTTTAAGATGGTGATCTGAGGTGATTTTTTTTTTTTCCAAAATTTGTAAAGGCTTTGGTTATTCAGAGTTGAGTTGCAATAACAGTATACAGTTATTTAGAGTTGAGTTGCAATATCTGCATTCTAGCCTGGTGGTGCACGCTTTATATGATGCGATCAACACACAAGACTAGCTGCAGGACCTATCCTACAAGATTACCTGATAGAGTCACTGTGATTACAGAGAATCCTTGTCAGCCGATTTTCTTTTTTGTTTTCAATGTTTTTTGGGTTTTTCTGTGTCTGATAAAATCATTTATATTAACTATTATCATTATTATTATAGTTAGAAGTAGTAGTAGTGTAGCAGTAGTAGTATAGCAGTAGTAGTATTTTTGTTTTGCTCTTTGTTTTATTTTTTCGTTTTTTTCTTTTTTTTTGCTTTTTCAATATTCAAACCCTGAGAATGTGGCCTTTTATTGATAAGAGAGAGAGAGAGAGAGAGAGAGAGAGAGAGAGAGAGAGAGAGAGAGAGAGAGAGAGAGAGAGAGAGGAAGGGGGGAGAGAGAGAGAAAGAGAGAGAGATAAAGAGAGTAACCTAAAAAAAAATATTTAAATGCAAAAACTAAAATTTTTATGGAACATTTACTTTTTAAAAATTTATTACACACAACACAAATATTGAAATTGAAAAAATCAACTTCATACTTTTTGAAAAAAAAATAATAATACTAAATAAAAACAATTTCCTTACTAAAAACGTCCCAGAAAGTGACAAAGAAAATGTATCAAAGTGAAATCAAGAAGACATTTAAAACATAGACCTAATTAAAAGTGAAGAACACACAAGGATAGTGAAATTGAATCAGTCAAGCACTTCAATAGAATTGTGAGACTTCTAAGCCATGTCTTTCATTGAAGACTGCCGCTCTAAACCACTTAAACATATAACTTCCTATAACAAGGGGCCATACAAAAAGTTAGGCCTTATTATGCTGCTTAATACATCAACCAAAAGAAGCTTATAAATTTCTCAAAAAGACCTGTATACACCAATCAGACAGCACCCCAGCATGTGTCACAAAACCAAATTCTTATTTTCATCACTGATTTGTATCCCCCACACAAAAACTGAAACCAGAGCAAACAGTGTTTGCATTGAATCATTTTCTCCGTGCCATCTTCTAAAAATGATAATTAACACAAACCACATTGAACCTGCAATGCACACATATTTGCAACCAAATTACAAACACTTTTGGTAAAGATCATGATGTGTAGAAAATTTGTTGACTATGACTGGTAAACTGGTGGACATTAATATCTAGAATATCTAGGCCTACATGGAAAACTGGAATTTAAATAAAGAACAAATTTCAACAATGATTGGATGTGATGGCGCGAAAATGAAACTGAAACTATGAACCAACAACAAACTGGTAGATCTAGGAAATTGCTTTCAGTCAGAATGACCGTATACACAAGTTCAATCAAGTCATAAACTGAATGTATACAGTTATTTATAATAGTTATGGCGACCCGATTGCATAATATTGTTACTTATCGACATTTAATGATTTGTAACTGTTGGTAAATTTTTTAAGTTGAATAAAATTGAATTCATTTCATCGTTATAATCAAAATATCATAAAAACATGGTTGAGCGCATACTCAGAAGTCTTTCCCTACACACATGCAGATTTTAGATCTGGATTAAATCTAGATCTAGATCCAGTATCGATAAAAGTATAAAACTACTTTGAAACTCTTGCCATTTCTAGATCTAATCTAAATCTAGACATCTAGATTAGATCTACAACATATGGTAATGCTTCACCATCTGGGGTCCCTACGAAACCGGTAATACGAAATGAAGTGAGTTGATCAGGTCCGATTTAGAAATAAAACTTTCAATTTCATAGGCCCTAAAAATTATTGTAAAAATGAAACAATATCTTGAAATCTTTCCAGTTTCATTTCTTAATCGGACCTTATCAACTAAACCACTTCATTTCGTCAGAATTATCGGTAGGCCTAAACAAAACTCGCTGTAACTCGTAGGGGCCGCTGATGGTAAGGATTACCGAATAAATGACTGCCTGGATCTCGAATCTAAATCTATGAATTTCTAGAATCTAATCTAGATCTAGATCTGATAAAGACCTAGATTCTATAAGTTTAAGCTCACATTGTCTTGTAAACACTTTTAATGAATAGATCCAATTCCTGCTTGCTCAGCTCAAATAAAGTAGATCTGGATCATAAACTGGTAAAATTCTTTTAATTCTTTCAACACACTGCAAACGAACTAGCTAAGCTAGAGAAATGTTACTAATAGTGCTGGGCGAAAAAATTACTAATACATGAAATACTAATCTTGTAATGTTCGATTCTCAAAAGCCTTCAAATGCTTTTTTAAAATAATCGACTACACTAAAAAAAAGTAGTGTTTTGCCCTGCATGTGAATAAAGGGACATAATTCTTAGATATGATTTAGATACAAGACAGATGACAATAAAATTCTTATTTTCGCTTCATTCATGTAAGACTGGATTAATATTACGATCATTATTTACAATGCTATTTCTGTTTCTTAAACTTTTTATAAACAAAGATTACACAGTATTTTTTTTTTGCCAGGATCAAGCTTTAAAAGGCTCAGGATTAAATGGGGGAAAAAACTGTTCAGACTACAATAGACCTAAATGTAGAACTGTTGTAATTTACAGGGCCCTTTGCTGGGCTGTGTCAGTGTTGTCACTGTTAAACGTTATCTTCGACACATATCAGGAGTCTGCCCGTATCTCAGATCTAGATCTAGATCTACTTTAGATTAGCTATCTAATCTAGACCCACTTTTAGAATAGAATATAGGCTCCTTCACTTTAATGTCGCGAACTACAGATAACTGAATCTAGACCGAGATCTGAATAGAACAGGCCCAGACAAAGATTGCCCCCAATGCGGTCCCTTTACTGCACTCAAAGCCTTTTGGCTGGGTTTAGTCTGAGCCTACAGTGATCACAATAGTTGTCGTGTATGTTCTTCATCTAGATTTAAAATAGGATTCTCAGGTAGGCCTAACGATTCAAAATCCTGTTATCCAAGTCAATATTTTTTTTTTTAATCGACTGTTAGTAAACACTTCATATGCCCTGGGCTTGTAACTGTAAGTCATTTTTTTTTGACAGAATACTATAATGTCTAGATCTAGATCTAGATGTAGGGGATAGTACAGGGACAAGTCCAAAGACTTCTAGATCTACCTTCATGAACTACCAATGAAATGAAGAGGTTGCTGGCGAAAAATTGTGAAGATATTGTGAACTCAGTAGTTTTATAATTTACATTATAACCAGGCTCAGGATTTTTTTCATTTTGTCTGTAGCTAATGACAATAGATCTAGATTATCACCAGTCTTTCTTAAAATTACACTAGAGAATTTCAGATATTAAATTTTTTACATGTTGAACAAGACTAATGCAACAAGTTTAAATTGTTGCAGATATTCAATTACCTTGAAATGGGTTAAGTATTATAATCATAATCATAAAGCAATCATTGGGGGCAAATGATGTTGGTTTGCAGCATTTCATCAAGCAATGTTTTATTAGAGCAAAAACCCAAAATGGAACCTCCTCAACTTATTTAGACCTAGATTAACATGGAAAGTTTTCTGATTATGCACGTATAGCCAAATTCCGTGATACTATGAAGCAATTTTAGTTCAAAGATGAGGAGGTTCCATTTTGACTTGTTGAACAAATAAAACTTATTAAGTGCTGCAAACCACTTGCCCCCAATGATTGCTTTATAAATATAATTATATTATTTAACCATTTCAAGGTATGTTTTAAAGACATATTGGCTTTTTGTAAAGCAATAATGAATCTACTGTTGTGGAGTGACAAAGTATCTTTCATGCGATTCATTCAGTTGCTTAAGGGGCGACTTGCTATTGATTTCATTTTATTTCCTATCTAAAATACGTTACCTGTCACACAATTTAAGAATAATACTAATAGCAAACAAATGTTTGTAGGTGGAGAAAAGATTTTTAAATAATTCTTTTGTATTATTTTTGTAATTTTCTATTTGACGTGTATTGCCATGTAAGACTAAGAGGGAATTTGTAACATTACGCAAGAGTTGAAACGGTTTTAAAATTTTAGAATGAATCGCTCTCTATGGACTCTCAAACTGTAAAATTTATTCAAAATAAATTTAGAAAATCTATCATGGATGTCAGAGTCTAAAAGTCTAACAGCGATGCATAACTTAAAAGTGATCCACAAAACGTTTGAAAAGGAAAATTCTTTTTTTTTTTTTTCAAATCTTTGGAAGAAATAAAACACTTTTTCCTAATCACACACATTTTTGTACCAAATGCATTATGATTTATGAGCACACTCTTTGTCCTTTTTTTTTTTTTCGATTCTGCTTTTTTGAAAATCTTTTTTCATGCCCTGTTCAACGTTGAACTCTGATGATAAATCTTGTAACAGTACGTGAAAAATGATGTGTAAAAGTACAGCAAAGAGATCTTACACTTTTCATTTTTTCTTCTATGTGTTCTTAAGTTATTTGCAGCAGTTGAGATGAAAATTTTACAAATTGAAAATTACATACTTTTAAAATGATATCGCTAAACAACATAATATCTTTGGTGGATTTTATGATAGATTCCATTCCCCCTTGACAATAGGTATAAAGAGAAAAGAAAAGAAAAGACTAAAAAGCCTAGTAGGCCTTAAAACATTACGTTTAATTTTGAAGACAAGTAGGAAAATGTTCTAGTTTTGAGTATACTTTATGGTTCAGACTTGTGGAGAGATAATTTTTTTTTTAATTGTTTACATTGTACTTTTTTTTATTTACAATAGAAATGAATGAATAACATTTTGTTTCATCTGTTGCTTTCTAAGGGTTCTTAATTCTATATTAACTTTTAAGATATTCTTTTAAGTTATCCTTATATTGAGAATCATATGACTCCTCTTAGTTTTTGTGTTTTTTTCTACCCCCAAAATTCTCAGTGTCATCCAGGTGGTAGAATCATATTACTGTTTTTTTTTCTTTTTCTGTGTCCAAGAAATTATTATCATTTTTGAGGTGTTAAAATCATATCACATGATTTTTGGTTATTTTTTTTTCCCCTGTGTCTTGAAATTCTCTACATTCTGTAGATAGACGACATTTTTTAGAGGCAATAGAGCAAAAATCAAGGCAAAAATATATGTATGTACCCCAACATTGAGTCCAAACTTTGTAAGCAATGACATCTAAGGTAACTTGCTGATACCATCATAGAGGGCTTTGTTCAATACACAACACTTGATATTTATACCACTCTCTCTCTCTCTCTCTCTCTCTCTCTCTCTCTCTCTCTCTCTCTCTCTCTCTCTCTCTCTCTCTCTCGTTCTCTCATTCTCTTTCTCTCCCTCTCCCTCTTTCTTGCTCTCTCTCTCTTTGTCTTTCCTCCTCTTTACATTTCTGTTTATTCTCTCAGTTATAACAGCTCCTTTCACTTGCTATGTAATTTTCATTTTTAGTTTTCAAATCTATCACTTGGTTTTGAACTTTGAAGTAAAATATTTAGATTGGTGTTCTCCTTTAAATAGTTGTTGACTATTTTTCATTAATCTTTTTTTTTCCATTTTCTTTTTCTCCTCGTTTCAGGAGAAGCCTCTCAGGTACCTTTCACTTAGGCTCTAAGTAAAAGGTGCAGTTGTGAATAAAGAGTCTTTGACAAGACCATGTCTGAAGGAAATGGTAATGAGGTAAAAGCATCAGAATTGAGCCCACTCAGTGCAGAACACAATGCTCGACAATCAGACATGCCAATGTTTTGCTATGATGCAAAACCAGAGATGGTTCAAGGTTTAGACTTTGGCTCTCGACCCATGATGGATGAAGCTAGTAAACTTTATGTTTGTCACCTATGTGACTTTCGCACTGCATTTAGAAATAGTCTGTTGAATCATCAGGCAGTTCACTCTGACAGTCGGCCATGGGTGTGTGCCATGTGTGACTATGCCGCAAAGCGCAAGCAGGATCTAAAGAAGCATCTGCATACAATTCATGGCATGATGGTAGATTCCACCATGCTTAAACCAGTAGAGGCTAAACAAGAAAACACCTCAAGAGGAGAGAGCAGCGAAGAAAATAATTCTAGCGATGGCCCAAAAGTAAATAACAGGCACTTAGAGACAGAGGCCCCTTCATTTCTGCCCCAGACTGGCGGTGATGCAAAAGTTGATTTACACTCCCCCGGACATTCAAATATGATGCAAGGCTATGTTAAGCAAGAAATAATGTCACCTGGCTCTAGTCACTTTCTGCCTCGTACCACTTCAGAATCCGATAACAAAACCATCGAGGACTCTCCGGACGATGACCTGCCAATATCATTTCCACCAGTTCCTCCTTCAGCTAGTGCATCAGATAGAGGAGACAGTCAACCATCAGATGATGACCATCCCTCACATTCACAAATGTACACTAACCCTGGACCCGGTGGAGGAAAATTCCATGACAACAAAGTGAGACATGGCCAGTTTGTGAGTCCTAACTTCTCCCCTTTACCTATGTCTAGCCCGCCAATGCATATGACTAGGTCTTCCTACAACCATGATTTTACACCTATTTCTTCAAATAACTTTCCAGTACAAAATAGAAAACGTCATCATTTTAGAGAAAACAGCACACCCTTCCATGATGTGTTGGGCCCTAATGGTAACGCATCGAATCAACCCAGGTTAGGCCCGCCAATGATAAAGCGAGCAAGAAGTCCAGAAAAAGAAGATGCTCCATGCAGTAGCTCAGCAGGCTCATCACATGTGAAAGCTTCCCAGACTCAAACAGCATTTCTGTGTGAGCATTGTAACATCATGTTCTTCCAGAGGGCCATGTACCTCATGCATATGGGGCTGCACTCCAACGAGAACCCATGGCAGTGCACAGTCTGTGGGTTCACATTCACTGAGGTCTACAGTTTCACATCACACTTCATTAATCAACACTAGTCACTTCAAGATTTTTTTGTTTGTTTAGTTGTGTTTTTTCATGCTGTTTTGTTTTTGTTTTTGTTTTTTGACTTTAAGATGTTTCCCTAAATATTTTCAATGGTTTACATACAAATGTTTCTTAGGATTGCCATTCCTAATCATTCCTGTCAGTTTTTTGTACATAGTGAGTGCTACTTACAGTGTGGAATTAGGTTGGTTGTAAGATGAATGCTTTTTAAGTATTAAATTTAAAGTTTTAGTTTATTGGACAAATAGCCATGATATGATACAGTGCAATCACATTAATAAATTATAGAATATGTTTTCTTTTTTTTTTCTTACATCATATATGTACCTGCATCCAATAGATTTGTAGCATGAAAGGAATAAATTTTCAAAACCACATTGAAATATAATTGGGTTAAATGATAATGATCTTCTTTTTTATTTAAATCTTGTCCTCATAGCAGACTTGCCAACCTGTACACAATTGCGCATTCAAGTACGCATAACTTTAAAAAAATACGCAAATATGCGGAAACAAATTTTGATACATATTTTCCTCAAATGTAATAAGGAAAACCTATGGAGGCTGTGAATTGCCGAGCAGGGCCATTTTTCCCCACAATGACAACTTTGCTAGATCCATTCTTTCTCTGTTCAAGAAGAGGAGTGACTGGTTTGATTTCTACCGAAAGTATGACTATTATATCACTGATCAGTGCGCTTATTAGGCCAGGCCAGCAAATTGTGATTTAGCTTGCGTACACTTATGGCGTATCAGGAAAGAAAGTCAGGTTTGAAAGAAGCATTTTTGGCTGAGAATAAGCAAAATATGTCTTTTCTGGCTGTCGTAAAAAGCAAAACCGATTGCAAGAGTTGGAAAGTCTGTCATAGGTCATGAAAGTCTTAAATTCAATCCTAGAATCTTCTTTTCCTTAAAGTAAGCAATAGGTAAGGTTTTGTTTTTGTTTTTTTGTTTTT
>BLXT01006160.1:1796786-1811447 GCA_019648995.1 Plakobranchus ocellatus | reverse complement strand
GGGGGGGGGGGGGGGGGGGGGGGGGGGGGGGGCTGTCGGTGGCCTATAGGATAGTGAATCCATTTCTGAGATCTGCACTCTTCTGTCGTGGGCTCAAGCCTCACCACCAGCCCCCTGGCCTGATGGAGGACCTGAAAGCTTGAGATCACTTTGTTTTTGGACTGACTATATACAACAACAAAAAAACCCAATGTTCTTATAAGAAGTGGCATCAAGTGTAAGAGGATGAAAATATATATGTAATATATAATTGAATTTTATTTTCTAAATGCTTCTTTTCAATATAGACTGTCTGACAATCAGATGAAAAACTTTATCAATGGCTTTTGTTTGACGTTGATTATATATAATACAATATTTTGCTTTTACAAACTTTTTGTTTTGTGTTTTCATTGAATGACGTGTTGAATTTTATCTACAATCTGTATAAATAACAAATCTAATGTTCTGTATTAGAAAAAGTTAGAGATAGCAATACCTCAAGTGAAAATAATATTCAAAAACTTTAATTCCAAAAGCAAAAAATGTCTAATGGAAATTGGAAACACATTTTTCTCGCCCATCCTAAATGTGCATCCTTGACAAGTGCCTGGGAATAATAGATTTGTTCGTAGCGGCCAAATAAGGAAAAAAGTCATATCTGCCTTGAGCGGGGGCGTCGGTAGCACAGTGGCTTGCGAGTCCGCCCTGAGATCTGCAGGGACCATTCTGTCGCGGGTTCGAGCCCCGCTACCGGCGCCCTGGCCTGACGGAGGGCCTGAAAGCCTGAGATCACCTTGTTGTGGACTGGCTATATACAAAAAAAAAACCATATCTGCCTTGAGCATAGATTCTGTTTATATCAGCGCCAAGCACTATGCTCTTTATAAGGCATTTGCTGCATTGCACATATCCATTCAATTTATTTGAATACATGGCTTTAATCATTTTCCAAGGCCACCAGGGTAAGTTCAGTTTCAGTTTCCCCAAAAAAATATATTTTGAATTCGCTTTCCTTCCTCAGAAATTGTGGATTAATTCCCCCAATTTCCTCAATCTAATCATGAAATGTACACAGTGAGACCAACCAACTGTCATATCATCATTGATCATTGTGGCACCCAGTACCCCTTCGCTGCAACTTGTAAAGCTTACAAAATCCACAAGAGACACTACATCAAGTGTCAAATGGTTCGGCTTAGGCTCAAAGCACATGGTTTCATTTTTTTTTTATTGCCAAACAGCAAAACAACTATAGAACTCAGAACTATGGAACACAAGATTTTTTTTTCTAGTAGAATTCCTAATGAATCCAAAAATTTCAGGCCTGCAGGCATGTCTGATGTGTTAGTGTTTATAGCCAGTTACTTTGTTGTTCAATTTTTAGAATAAATGATAAGGTAACACAATATACTATAAACTTTGAAAGAAAAACAAGATCATGATTAACACTTCATGATCAAAAGACAACAAATAAAATACATTTTAAAAAAATAATCTCCGGTAGAGAACTCTGGATACTTAATCTTAGACCTTCTAATAGAAGAATTATGGTACTTGACAGTAACATTGTAAATGATTAACTAGATCTGTTTGTGCTGATCAAGTGCTGTGAAATAATTTTAAAGTAGACCTTTTTCAAGCTTAGCTGGAGTTTCAACAGAATAGAATGTCAAAAGTCAAATTCGGAAGCAAAAACAATTCATGAAAAAAAAGCATAGTTAATATAACTGACTTTAGAATCATTTCCCAATACTCTTCTTTTCAGTGGGAAGTAATATTAATATTTATCTCTTTATTGTGGGAGACATTTTTTTTTTTGATAACTTTTTAAAATAAGTAGTCCTAACACAAAAGATGGAAATGCAACAGTAAACTGCATCAACATGATTCTATCTGTCCCTATGAACATTTTCAAATTGAAACACAAAAAAATTGCAAAACTTGCCTCTAAATTTCAGTTTATATAGTTTACAAGTAATTAGTCTCAAGATTTACTCGCATTATGTGATCTCTAATGTCCATTTGTTATTTAAACTCTGCTAAGCTACAACAAAGCAGGCGGTCTCGTCTCTTTTTGCAAATTCTAAAAATCTGTCCATGTTCTTACAAGAATAAGATCAAATTTATAGCCCTTGGATAAAACTAACAATTAAAAACCTGAATAACACTGATTACTAGTAAACTAAAATTCATCTTTAAAAAGGTTGCTTTAAAATCATACGGGACTTGAAAATATACAAATTAATACATTTATTTTAAATTATGATAAAGAATTAAAAGAATCGCCATTGTTACTCAGATTGTGGAAATAGTGAAGGAAGGATAGGCAATACTTATAAAAAAAAAAAATAAAAAGATGGTCCTCATTAAATTAAATACGCTGATCTTCCACATGCTTTATAAGAATAAAATGTTGATTTTTGTGAAACTGCATGATTCAACCACAAGACAGAATAGTTATTGCCTACTGTAGTTGGTAAAACCCTCCAGGCCTGCTCTAGGCTATTTTTCTTTCCAGACAATGATACACGGAGCACACATACCCTCCAAGGCTTAAATTTTTTTCAAGCAGGCCCCATGCCTTAGGCTCAAACCACACAGCCACCAACTAATACGAATCAGTAGTCCCTCTTTGTACCTTGTATGCCAACCTGCATAATGCTTTACTACAGGAAAAAAGCAGGCGCTGTTACTGTTAGTAGCATTTATACCATGCACTTAGAGCTTTTAACCATCTTCATACAAAATTATTCACTACACAGCATACACAAATCATGTTAGGCAAGTCCCTGCTTTTACTCACCAATCTATGACAAAAATCCGACTGACAAATGGTCAGTGCAAGCACAATGATGTCTTTTCTCACTCATAGAGGCATAAAGGAAAAGGTGGAGGGATAACAGCAATGGAGTAGAAAGCATAAAACAAGCAACGAACATACACACACATATAACTAGGAATGGTAGCGAAGGAGAGTCCTTGACCGTAAGATCTAGCCCAAATAGGAAAGCTTTTTCCCTGGTATAAGATTGTGATCATTTAGTTCATGTTAAGGTCAACACAGCAGATCCCTCAGTCAATGGGAGCTTGAAACTTTCTATTCAAGCTAAGTCGTACCTGTACAACCAGATCTAGGCCGGCAAGTGGTGCCAACTAGTATGTTAATTGAGGAAATTGATGGTCGTTGGAAATACTCAGAGAAGAGATGCCATAAGTTTTATTTTTATGGAAAACAAAATCAGTTTTGCTTGATCAATACATGTACACCCTATTTGTACAGTATAATCAAAGTGACATAAATTGTGATTTATTGCAGAAAGGTATAAAAATTGCAACCACGAATTACCATTTGCCAAGCCATTTCCTATAGATTTAGATATAAGAATATAAAATTATTATTCTCAAGCAAAAAAAAGAAAAAAATCAAGTCATAAAGCCTGGAAAAGCACCTTTGCAACCAAGTTTTTTCTTTCTGATGAATTGATTGTGTCAATCTTTAAAACATTTGTTTCGAAATAAATTGAAAGAAAAAAAAAAAAAAAAAGGCTGGTTTAAGAGCCTTAATTTTCAAACATTTCTTTGAAAGCAAATAAAATCAGCAATGATAGAAACGGTTTATCCTGTTATATTTGTTACTCAAATGCTCGTTCTGAAAAAAAAAAACCAAAAAAAACCACCATATATTTCATTATTAAGGTAAACTTTACAATTACACATTAACTGATCTATTGCACTATATAAAAAAGAAGCATGTGCTTTTTTTTTTTTTTTTTGACAAAAGGCATAGACACATAATTTATCACACATGAGATTATGATGAAAAATATACTTTACTATTCTACCTCAATCATAAATCCTGCAAATTTAGGTGCAGTTTATTCAAAAATTAGTGAGGACAGAAAGAATCAGCAATATCTTGAGACCAATCCTTATCCTATTAAGACAGATATTGCAGAAAACAATTTGAAGACACAAATATTATGTTATATGTTATTTTACATGCAAAGACACACACATATACATACATACATACATATATATATATATATATATATACACACATATATTTATAGCAAGAGAGAGAGAGAGAGAGAAAGATATTCTTGTCTGTCATGCTTTGAAAAAAGAGTATTGAAATAACTATACCTTGACACAGAATTATCAATTATCATGTCACTCCTCCATCTGTTCTGTAGTTAATAGAGACATTAGCTCGTCACTGGCTCACAGTTCCTAAAAGCCTAAGATCACCAAGAAATAGTAAACATGCTGTATGACTCACACATTCATTAAATTTCAAGCTGAATATAATGTGCAATGCACCCTTTTATAGGAATATTGTTCTATCAACTTCTTGTGTATCTAATAGGAGTAAAATAGAGTAAAATTTTAAGAAAGCGATGTCAAGAATTTACCAGAACACAGATGTCTAATTATGTGCATGAGTCACAAGTTACAAATTGTATATTGGAAGGTTTGGTATTTTGCTACAAAATTCTTGTGGCTTGAAAAATTGCAATAAATATAGGTGCAATATTTTACATACATAAAATTTGTGAGCGTCTTGCAGTATATGATACTTCTAAAATCTGTGGCCAGTGTTCGCTCACAGACACGAAAAAAAAAAAAAAAAAAAAGCTTTTTCAAAGGCCAATTGTTTCACACAATGTATAATTTAATGTGACATTACACAAATTGTAAATGAGACATGTATGGGTAAAGGTGGGTTTAATCAATTAAAAAAAAAAAAAAGTTTCTTTAGAAATTTCTTTTTCAAATTACTGCGCTGGATAAATTGCTCTCTGTTGAAACACAAATAAATGCCTGCCATAGGAGTTTATCTTTCGGCTGCAGAAAATAAATTGTAATGAAAACAAAGTCTATAAAATGTAGAGTTTTGATTTAGGCTTTGGGTTCATTGAGACTGCCTAATACATAGCAAAATACAAAACCAAAAGTTTCAGTCATAACATTTCTCAACTTGGAAGAAGAATTCAACCCATGGATACAATACAATTGGTCAGTTCAGTTGCATCTAAATTTCAAAATTAAATACTATTTCTTTTGCCTCAATTTAAAAAAAAAAAAAAAAAAAAAAAAACTGGGACATTCATGATATACAGTAGTACAGTAGTGATGAATGTGCATGCATATGCATAGAATTTGAGAATACATAAATTTGGAATTTCACTAAAAATATTAAAATACCTTTGTTAGTAACATGTTTGATAAAGGAAATTTCATTTTGTTTAAAACCCTGCAAAAATGGATTGGCAAAAAAAAAACCAAATATGATAAAGACACAAAAATACTGTTGTATCTACTCTACCTAACTACAAGTTCCTATAATCAAAATTTGTCTGCCATGGCTCGATAAAGATGGAAAGCGAAGTAGTCTAAAGAGGCTGGAGATATTTAAAAACTATATCTTTCGAGATCTTTAAGGGGTAACCACTTCTTGTAATGGGCCAAAAAAAAATACTTTTTATCCCAAAAATGTTCAACTTTTTTTTTTTATTTTGCTTCGAATGTTCAAATCCTCATTTTGCATGGTCAGGGTCACAAATAGTTCAGATACCTAAATCACCATAGAGAGAACAGAAGAGTCTAAGAGATAGAGAGTGGCAGTGGCGTTGGTAGTAGGAGTAAAAGTAGAGTAGAATCCCTTTGAACCAAAAAGACTTTAAGGATCATACTTCCATAGCCTTTGTTTTACACCCCACTGAACATAAAATCTGCTTGAAAAGTAAAATCTATGGTCCTGCAGGACAAAATTTTAGTTTAAAGGGATGTCACTGAGGTCCATGAGGAGCAGAAGTAATTCAACCATATCAATGATCACAAAATAAGGCATGAGGGTTAACAAACTACATGCAGTTTACAATACAGGCAGAAATTGAGAAAGTCATCTTTTTGCTAAGCTTCCTGAGGTATGGAATAAGACTAGAAAATCAGCAAAATTCCCACCTTTGAAGTGAATACATGCATAAGTCAGGTATTAAATAATATTTTGAAAATTCAACAGTGTTTGGTGAATCTGGAAATGTTTATGGGAATAATCTGATACACCAAAGATCAAAAAAATGTAAATCCTGATTTAAAAATTTCTAAAGAGTTTCAAAATAAACATAAATGCAATCATAATCTTGTTTGTTTATTTTTTTTCATATTTTTAAACATAAAAATTTTTAATGAAAAATATTAGATATAGCAAAGTCCAATAAATCCACATCCTGAAAAAAATATTTCCAGAGTTGAAATTATTTACAAAAATGCAGTTTTTTTTATTTTCTTTACACGATTGGAAATGTTTATGGAAAAAATCTGATACAACAAAATCCACAAATGTAAATCCTGATGATAAAATTTTCAGAAAGTTCAAATTATTTATAAATGAAATCAAACTGCATTTTTTTTCTTTTTCTTCTTTTTTTTCACACATGAAAATATTTATGGAAAAAGTATAATACACCAAAGTCCAATAAATGCAAATGCAGATAAAAAAAAATTCTGATATAGTTCGAATTATTTGTCAATGCAATCAGGGTGTATTCTTTTTCCTTTACATTATTTAGGTATTTAAATCAAATTTATTCATACACAAACATAATTTCTATTCATAACACTCAACTAAAGCACGGTTCATCGCAAACAAAGAGGCAAATAATGTTGGAAAGTTTGTTTTTCCCATTGGGATACTTTTAATAATAACATTGATAAATGCCTTCTACTTGAAAAAAGCATTAAAAAAAAGCATTTAAATCAAATGTACAATAGCCCCTTGGCCTTGCCTATAAAAAGCATTCTGCCTCAATGAACTGCTTCATCAATTCAAGAGTCCAAGATAAGAGGGGGGGGGGGGGTGGAGTTGGTGGCCCAGTAACTGGCAAACCTGTCCTGAAATCTGCAGAGAGCCCTCTGTCATGGATTTGAGTTTGAACCTTGCCATCTTTGTCCTGGCCTAACCAGGATTTCATCAAGGACTGACTATTAGTAAGCTCAAAACAAGCAAACATCTTATAAAGGCTTATCAATGAACCGCAAGTGTTTGGGATGGGTGCCCACTAACACCAAACCAAATGATAAAGCTGGCAAATTTCATTTTTCTCATACTATACAGCAACAAACAGATTTGTTGTACTCTATGTCCACCCTCTATATTTAGAGCAAAATCAAAAATGTCCACAAGGCTCATATAGATAAGGACATTGCAACCTTGAGCAGTGCTGTAACTTCGCCTACAAGTACAATGTGTACATTTTTATGATCTAAGGCAACCTTTTATTCAAAGAACCTCAGGTTCATTCAGGCTTTAGTATCTTGTTCACTGTATATTTTAAGAAGTAATCAATTGGATTTCTTCCAAATTGATACCAGATAAATGTTTTTCTCTGATCATTTGCAACCAAATGAAAAATAATTCTGGGAAGACTTTTGTAGGTAAAATGTGAATTTAAAGCATCCATTACTTCAAATTCTTAACTCTGCCTGGCAGCTTATCAACTTTGAAGACTAGAAATTGTTTATGTTTTCACACTAATTTTCAATACGAATAAGCTATCATATTACTTGCATCACTGTTCTACATTTTTCTTTAACTTGTCCCCTATACCCTCTGCTCTATAAGAATAACCAATGTTCAAATCAATACCAAGAAAACATATCGGCACCCAGGAATAATACAGTCATCAGTCTATATTGAATATTATCCGGGAGAGGCAATAAATTGTTTATTTCTGTTATTTTTGGCCAAATTTTAAGAAAAATTGTTCTGCATGATCAGTACACAATTTGGAATTAGAATGTCTTGGTTTTGTATATTAATTTAATTTTTTAATGGAAAAAATAAAAATTGTTCCTAATTTGATAATTTGTGAGATACAGTTTCTTACAACTAATATTCTTGCATTTTTTACCCTTTGAATAACAAGTGCCATTACACAAACTTAACTGCAAATACAGGTGCTTGCACCTTAAAGTATTTATCGAACACTTTTTAACTGTTTTGAATGTAGCAGCACTGGCTTTGCTCACAGTTCATTTCTGTACTGGTTTGGCACCGTTATTTTTTATATGACCATGTAGATCTTGAAGAGAGCCCCAATTGAAGAAAGGTAGCAAACAAATTTAAAGTTTTTGGATTCATCACTTTTGTCAGAGTGATTTAAAAAGTTGAAAAACTATCATTTGTTATTTCTTTCTTTCTCTGATCTGTCGTGTTTAAATAGGTAAAAAGCAAAGGTATTATGAATACATGTAATATGTATATATGTGTGACTGTGCGAAAAGCGTCAGATTATAAGTTTGAATAAGGTAAAAGAATACAAACACCAAATCAAACTTATTTGAACAAATTCGAATAACACAGAGTGTACTTAAAAACATTTCGCCTGCAAGGTTTTGTCATAGTGAAAATTAGAATATATCTATTCTAATTTGATAAATCCTTAAGGGAGATATGCTTGTGTGTATACTCTGTGTTTTTCTAATTTGCTCAAATAAGCTTGAGTTGATAGTTGTGTTCTTTTATTGTACATGTATCAATTGCATTTCTTTCAACTACCATTGCATCTTCAAGACCCTTAAACTTTTTTTTTTTTCTGGTATTGGTAGTGTGGTATTTGTATATTTTTTTTTACTTCAGTTTTAGTTATGACATGATTGAAATAAGGTTGTATTTTTAAAAAGAACAAACCATTTGACTTGGAGTAGATGACATTGCACAATAGGGTTCTCATCTGAGTAACAGTTAGGACGTATATTGGGTTAGTATTTAGGTACTGAATAGGCTTAGAGGTTTAGAATGCACTAGATATTTAGATCTACAATCTACGTATGGTTTTAGATAAGTTTGTAAAAGAGTGCCTTTAATTGGGTACATTATCTATAAATACATAATAGTTGATATATCTTTTTAAATGCATATCATAGTATAACCAAGATTCTTTTTCAAGCCTAAATACAAATATGCAGACCTTACTTCACACAAGGCATTAATTATCCCCCCCCAACCAGTTTTTCACATTTTGAATCCAGGTTTGTGTAATAGGCCCCCACACAAACATAGGCATTATTGGAATATTCAGAAAGAATGGTCTATCCACTTTACAATAATCACAATGTATGTAATACACTTTAGGCTAAAAAAGTCAACTTCAATCTACTTTAGATCTAGATAAATAAATGTAGATTCACTTTTTAAATCTATGAACACTTGAGCACTAGGGCCTATCATATCACTAAATATAAATTGAAATAATTATTCCTAATAACAAGAATTAATTGTGTATAGGGCTTATCTTTTTTTAGTTCAAGTACAGCTCGGGTAAAAATTGAAGAAAAGAGATAGTTTGCTGCACTTTTAAACATCACAACGAAAAAGAATGGGTAAATCAAATATTTTCAAAACTGAGGCTAATGTTTTTCGCCTCTTCCCTAGCCATATTCAAACGTAAACAATTCACAACTGAAAAATTAAGGATGAACTGAAACACAAGTAATTGATTTAAGAATTTGGAATACTACCAGTAGTGGTGAAAGAGTGTGATATCTCTCACCGTTTTCTTTTGCTTTGATAAATTTCAGGAGTAAATGAGCCGTATCTAATTTCTAAATTATAACTTCATTTAGTGGTTGCATATCACAATTATTACTCTTGGGACATATGCGGACTTATGATTGTATTCCCCTCGCAACTGCTCAGTCAAAATAATATGTTTGGCATATCTTGAGTTCCAACTATTTTCTTCCCGGTTTATATGAATTCTTGCAACTTACGACTAAAAACCTCTATACATAAAATTTTTACCATTGAAGTCTGCCACTTAGGATGTACACCATAGGATACGCCTTGCCCTGCCGATCACATTGATATAACTTTCTCAAAATCGAAAATTTGGACTCATGATTGAATTCTTCCTGGGCAGCGATATGAAGAGGAGGAGAGAAGACTGACAGATTAAGGCTTGAATATGAGACGTAGGCTTAAGCAATTGAGTAGCATTATAATATAACACATTTGGTAGCCCTGTTACAACTCCTTTGTGTTTATTCTTCTTTTTAAAACAAGAATTG
Source organism: Plakobranchus ocellatus (assembly GCA_019648995.1). Classification (NCBI taxonomy): domain Eukaryota; kingdom Metazoa; phylum Mollusca; class Gastropoda; family Plakobranchidae; genus Plakobranchus; species Plakobranchus ocellatus. The sequence goes on along the minus strand of BLXT01006160.1, from coordinate 1,801,391 downwards.
ATTTTCTCAGATTACAGATGAAAAGAAAGAGTGACTAGTTTAGTAAAAGAGGTTATCTTAGACTTGAGTCCTTATGGTCAAAATTATGGTGGCCTAGCTGGTCAAAATTAAAGGTGTATATTTAACTAAAAACAATTCCAAATTAAAATTTTATATATAATTCTTCACAAAGACACTTTCTTTATATAGGGAAAGGTGGTCTGTCTGTCAAGCCACAAACATTAATAAGAGAAAAGACGTAGGCCTGTGATTAAGGTGAGGTTTGAAACCTCAGAATTAAAAACTTGGGTATTTTGGGAATCTTTAAATCTCACAAGGAAGAGCCTTGTCTTTGTAGCTTTATTGCTCAGCATTCATTGCTCCAATTTGGCAAAGCTTGTGTTGACATCAAACAGCAATATTTTATCTAGAATTTGCAGCAAATATGCGTTATATAATTTTTAAAATGAATAAGATTTAGATTTAAGTCAATTATTATATATTGGTAGAAGATGAAGAAATGCCCTTTATAAAAAAAATTTTTTAAAAAGTAGGTCCACCCTTAGTCCAAGCATCAGGGAACCAGGAGTAGGGTCCTGATTTTTCTTGGCCTATGGTATTATGAGGTACTCTGTTATTGCTTTCCTTGCCCCCTTTACTTTCATCGAGTCTAGAGCAATGATAAATTGATTTGGCCCGGACTGGGATAAATGCCCTCTATACAAATGCAATAAATTGTATTACAATTGAACAATGATAGGCACACATGATGTCATTTAAAATGATCATGATAACATACAATAAAAAGCCATAACAGAATAAAAATATTCTCCAAGAAAAGCCAAAACTCTTATACATATATATATATATATATATATATATATATATATATATATATATATATATATAATCTTTTTCATTGTCAACATTCTCAACAAAATCTCCTTATCGCTTCCATGTCTTTCCCCAAATAACTCATTCACTTACTATAATAAGGTAAACACACATGGGTGTGTTCTGATGGAACCTCTCTGATTTACACATCAATAGCAGGCATATCAAACCTCGGAAGTGCCTTTTTGTGCAGCGACTGCAGAGCTTTGATACGCCTGCCATCAATATAACCCTACTCACAATGAGGGTCAATTTTGTAATAAATATGAAACATCAAATAAACAAAGGAAAAAAAATTTCTTACACATAAAATGATCCAGAGTATTTTTTTCCTTACCCATAATATTAAACATTAGACGCTTTGACGATATCAATAATCATTATGCCTTGAGAAATAAATTAAGGCATTGAGACATAACATGAGGAATGCTAGTGAACAGACAGTATTCCCGTAGCACCATTCCAATCACTTAGCTTCAACAGGATGCCCAGGATATTACTTTCTGCAAAGATCTTATTCTTATTAAGAGTGCAAAATATACAGATATTCCATGGTCATTAAAATACTAAAGTCATTATTTTTATTTAAAAACAAAAAGCAACAAAGAGGTTTACAATATCTTTCTTCAATTTATGTCCTGATATTGATAAGTCAAAATATGAACTGATAATTCGAATTTCATGCCAATCCAATGTAGTTCAGAAAAAGGGATTTTTTTTTTTAATCTATTGTGTAGATATCACAATATCAGTTTTCAATTCAAAACACAAATAGTGAGTAAAATTTTTCAAAAGAAAAATTTCAAATGCAATCTTCTGATGATAACTAAACATAAGCTTGTTATTTGTTTTCAATTTTTTCCAGGTTGTACTTTGACTTCAAATTTTTTACTTTTATTCATTTTTGCAATTTCACTTTGGCAAATATATATATTTTTGGCAGAAACCATTTAATTTTTCAAAAGAATTATAACATTTCTTTCTCGTTTGAAAAGAGTCCCAGAAATGTCTTATACCATGCAATGTTTTGTTGTTTTCACTGAGATAAATCTATGGTATGCTTTAGTAAAAAAAAAAAAATTTTAACAGTGATCAGAATTAAGTAAATCACACTAACAAAATAAAATTAATACTCTTTTTTTTCCTCTGTCATTCTGATATGAAATTAAATTTTAATAACACTTAAGCCATATTTTTAAAATAACCTGTTTGCAACAATTCAACTTAGAGGTCCGATCTGTCAGTAGTGCTCGCAGCACTTGATGACGGTAACTGGATCTCATCTATTTTTTCAAAAGTGCTGTGCCACTGATTATGTGCCAGCAGAGCAACATTGTGCGCACCTATTACATTCATCTCCATGGCTGCCGCAGCTGACTCAATCGCATTTACATAGTAAAGTCTATCATAGAGCATGAAAGGTGGCAGATCCATATTAGCATGGTATTCTGGGTAAGCCAACCATTCCACTAGCCGCAGATCTGTTCGAGACTCGAACAGCTTCAGAATTTCTTCCTCTTTGGGTACCTTATTGAGGAAAGTTTTCCACACTGCCTCGTCTGGTTTTAGCTGCGTCTCAGGTTTTTGGTGGGAAGAAACGGGCGAAAGCTTTCCAATAGAGTTGAAAAATATGTCTGGGCTTACACAGAAAATATCTGATGGAAAGTCTTTTTGGGATGCAACCTTAAAATTTGTAATGTTGATTTTCCCTTGAACAAACATGGCCACAATTTTGTGATACTCTTGTTTAAAGTTAGTCACCTCCCGTGGAAACTCAGTAAAAGAAATCTTGTTGCTAGCTCCCTCTAAAGGAGCTGCAATAATTACAATATCATATTCTCTAGAGTTGAGTTTTTCATCTCCATTTCCTTGTGTTGTCTTTGTGTAGTCTAACTCATAGGATACGCTGCCACTGCCAAGCTCATCTTTAATCAAAGCTACAGTATTGACAGTGCCCTTTATCAAATTAGCTCCAGATTTTTCCAGGAGCAGCTCAGGAATACGTTTGTTCCCACCTTGTATAGAAAACAGCTCTGGTTCAGCTCCAACCATGGCTACAGCACCTGCATGACAATAACATATGAAATCATAACCATACAATTATCAAAATTGTGACAATTCGAATCAATATCAGCTTATAAGTAACTCTTTTCAGACAAAGTTCAAATTACATGCACTATTTTGTAAGGCCTAAAATAGAACAAGATGTCATTTCTCAGTTTTAAAGAAAGAAAAAAAAAAACCAAGCACATGCAAAAAAAAAAAAAAAAACCTTGATATAAATTAATCCTTCCTGTTCTGAAAGTAAGAACATTTTAAGGTCATACCAAACTTGAGAAAATTTCTTTGAAAAAAGAATTTAAAACATACATCTTATCTAACAGGTTAGAAACTTAATTCCCATGGAAAGTTTGAAAATAGACAAAGTGAAAGGCTGTATCAGGTAAAAATATGGCCTTCATTCAGAAAAATAGGCAGTCCTCTCTGTACAAGAAGAATTTCATCATCTTTAATTTCTAATAGCCTGAATACAGGAAAAATTTTTTTCCTCTCATATTGTAAAAGCAGCGGGGAAAATGATATATGACCTTTTAATTTCATTAACGAGAGCATTGCAACTGGGTAAACTGTAGACAATGAAAGTCTGAATTCTTGTATGGTATGAAATTCAAGGAGATTCAATGTAGTTGCAGCAGGTAGCATTGGACAAAAAGCCTCTGTATTAGTCTAATAAAATCTTGTCCATGTTCCAAAGCACAAAGCAATCTTTCCTTTTCAATTTGAAAAAACTACTATGTCCAAAAATTATGTCTATGTTCACAATTTAAATCCTCAAGGGAAGAAAAATGAGATTATTCTTTGTTTCATTTGACGAGCCAAGGTAAGAGAAATGGAAAATTTGTTCCTCCCTAGCAAGAAAAATAATAGTGTACCGGTAACATTAAATAAGATTGAAGTCTTTTTGCAGGAAATGAGAATGAGAGTAGAATACATCAGACCTGCCAACCCCAAATTGTACCTAAGAGTAATCCACACGCCTATTAAGAGTATTTTGGACTAGCTCGGGGTAATTCATGGTCTTTTTTGAAAGGGGGGGATGGGGGCGGCATCTAATACAACCCTCGTATTGGTCAAAACCAGTATATATATATATTTTTTTTTTTTGTTCTTGTTCAATGTTCCTATGTCAGTAAAGACGTTATCGATGATATCTTAAAGGAGTTGCATTTAAATAATCAGTCAACTTGCTATTTCTAACACTTGAATTAAAATGAATGTTGTTTGTTTCCACAATGAATATAACTTACTGCATATATTTAAATTGCTTTTAAAGAGCTTGTAACCAATTCTATGAAGACTGGCCCTAGCTAAACTGACTTCATACTTTATTTGCAGGGCAATAACCCTATCCACAAGCACACAATCTAAATTCACTAGTTAAAAACAAGAAAACGGAAAAACTATTTTCCGTAAAATTTAAGGATACCCTATTTCAAAAATAATGCTTATATTTCAGCTTGGGTTGTTTCCCCTTTTTGCACTTCCATTGGTTAGATTGTGTTACTGTATAACTGTTTTTTGGGTTTTTTTTCATAGCAAAAAGTGTTGAAAATGCTCCTATTTCTTAAATGTTCAGATGCGGTACTAATATTCAATGTGAACTGGCCTTGCACTAGATCCACGTCCACTAAGTTAGATCTAAGACCACTATCAAATGCTGTTAATACATCT
>BLXT01006160.1:1764250-1787221 GCA_019648995.1 Plakobranchus ocellatus | reverse complement strand
CTGTCTCTTCTCATTTCGTAGTGAATGAGCTTTATTTGTTTATGGGTGACCACTTTTTTGGTGATTTTGTCATCATAGTTATGATCAAAACTTATTTGGTCAATTTAGACAGCAAGGATGCACCCAAAACTGATTTTTTTGACATGAAGCAGTACTTCGTATTCCATTCTACTGACAAAAGCAATTAATGTATTGATGAATTAATTTGTTTTCAAATAAGGCTTGCCGAAAATCTTTCACACATAACTATGATGACAGCCCATGTTTTGGCAAACCCTCATCTATGATGACAAAATCGCCAAAAAAGTGGTCACCCATCAACAAATTAACTCATTCACAACCAAGTGAAGAGACATAGATCATTTCTTTTTACATGAATCTACTCCTGCTATCCAAATTTGCATGAATATTACTTCACTGATACTCAATTGGACTTTTCCCTTTTGTAACTGGAGAATCTTTTAGTCAAAATGCAGGAAAAAACATGACACAACTTTGGGGTCTACCTTTTGGCAATTGCTCAACTATATTCATCAGCCGTTTTTTACATTCCTTATTACTAATTGAATACAGTTCAAAAGGTGCTTTTTTCCTAAATTGGTGTAAAACTTGCACCCATCTTCAATCACTTGTGCCACAAAAACTATCCTAGCTTTTGAAAATATTTATCGGATTAAATTATATAAATTCAACCATTTTGTAAACTTATCATATCAGTCCTTCCAACTCTCTAGGCACATTTTGAATTTTCCATGATTTATTTGACATTTTACTGGAACTGACCCTTAATATTTTTTTAAAATGCTAATTTTGTCATATTCCAAATCAAGATATTTAAAGTGAACATATTTTCTTCTCTTTTCTAGCCTCAATAAACTTTAAAGCCATCGCTGCAATTGCTTTAACCCTGTTAATTATGACTAAATGTAGGCCTCTTTATTGTTAAAAAAAGCGTCTAAATTTGCAAATAAATGGAAAGCATCAAGGCTGGTATTTGTTTTTAACACCACAATCACTTTGCGTTTTCAGATGACTCTTAATTGAATATTTTCAAGGATACTAAACAGAACTTTATAAAGTATTCCCATTTAGTGTTAAGGTTCAGATGTTAGTTAGTTTTAAAGTTGAGGTTTTGTACTCTGCTCATTTATTAAAGGGGCTTAACCCAGAATGTCATGCCTTCGTTTCGTCAGAAAGTTCGTATATGATGGTAGCAAAAATAAATACCTCAAGGCCTGTGTTACCTATTCGTGGTGTTATATCCTCCTCTGTGTTCAAAGCACGGGCTGATGCCAACTGCAGACTGGCTCCAATTAAGATGAAGATATGGATATATAGATCTAGATAATAATGCATTTTCCACGTATTTAAACTTGCATTTATACTTTCAAAAAAGATTAGATATATTGTCGATAGGCCCTCTATATTTTCTAGCTGTAGATGTAAATCTTGAAGAATGATGCAGGCCTTTATCTATCTAACTAGATCCTTTAGCCTAGAATATAACTGAAACTTTTGCGATTCTCATAGGTCTAAGTAAGAAAGCAGGAGCTGGATATAGATCTATGTCTGCTTGGAATAAAATCTAGATATTTTTTCCTCAGAGATTAATATTCTTAATCTTAGTAACTTTCAGGACGTTCAGTCCACAGTTCATATAAGAGAAAGATACTTTGGACTTGGGCCTTGACCATTAAAACCGCTATTTATCATCGCATCATCTCTAATACAGCCAAGGCTAATGATGCAAAGTTATTGTCTGCCAGTCCGCTTGACTACGTCAACCACTGCTGCCCAATGCAGTTTAGCGTCAAGTATTCTACTAGTCTTGTGCCGCATTTGTAGCTTTGTTGTAGTTCTAAGCAGTAACACAATGAAAAAAAACATTACCAGGCATATGTAATAGTCGTTTTGACGTCAGGACTAAAATATTTTTATTTTGTTTGTTTATATTCGCTGACTATTGTAAAGATATATGCTCAGAAACAGAACTTTTATAGTTTTTTTTTTTATAAGAACGGGCCAAAAATCAATGTTAGTAATTTTTTTTAATTAAATCATCATGACAGGCTAAATAATATTTGGTTGGTTTTTTTTTCTTATTTTATTTGGCAAAATTTATTATTCTTTGTTTTCATTTTTAGTTTTCTGTCTCCTGAAAGCGAAACAAGAAGCAATACTTGACAGTACTTAGATGTGGATCAAACACCAAAAACCAGCAAGGAAATATAGATTAGAGATTTTAAATCTTGATTAAGTATTTTATTATCAATTTTGTCTATAACAGTTCACTCTTATCGACTTCCCTTAAGGCTCAAAATCGAGTCAGCATGACGCGCCATGGTAGAAACTGCACAGCAGGAACAGTGTACACATATCACGAGAGACAAAAAGACACCAAACAATCAGGATTTGGGTCCCAATCGATTCGGTTTGGGAAGGATGCAGTGAAAGTAAGCGTTATGGAGGTCCTTAGGTGTTTGTTTTTTTTCCTAGGCTCGAGTCGTAGAATATAGATCTAGATCTAGGTCTATTATAAAATAAACTTCTTCAACACCAGCCACTGAACAAGAAAAAAAAAACATCAGCACATAAGATAATTTATGGTAGTACCATAATTTATTGGTCGTAGATGGTGGCAGTAGAACACATGGAAAATTTATGTTACGGAAAGGGGATCCATGCCTCTAAATCTCCTTTATCAGCTACCTACAAAATTAGTGCAATTTATATCATAACTTGGCCTATGACATTTTCATTTCGTCAGTATCTTGCGAAGGCAGAATACAAACTACAACACTGGCATACATTTATTTATACTCAGCTGATGAAGTTAGATTAAAAGCATGGGTCCCCTTAAAGTAAGCAGTGGCCACATCTGAATCTTGCGGATCCCTTTTCCTTTGCATTAGGGAAAATACGAACTGGACCTATTTTCGTGAGTGTTCAGAGAAATAGTCACTTTGAAAAAAAAAAAGCCCAGAGGTGAGGTATGCTGGCTGGTACAGATAAAAAAATATTTTTAAGCCTAGAAGTCTAGATCTAGAACACCAGATGTAATACAGATATGATCCTCCGTGTTCATGGTGCTGAAATAAATATATTATGGGTTCACGAGACATGACAATGAATGGATGAGCACCCATCTCTACTTTTGGAAACTGTCGTAAACACCAAATACCAGTTTTAGCTCTACTTGAAGTATGGTTTCATCATGATATTATGTACCACATTACTAGCCATATTTGAAAAAAATAGAACGCATCACAATATAAATTTGAATTTTGTGAGTGTAAGGGCACAAGAAATAATGCTTTTTGTTTTTAAAAATCAGTTTTGGATGCATCCCACAGAGACTAACTTAGAGCAAAAACTGCATCTTTAGTTTTCCCTTTGATCTGCTCCCTTGCTCTGGCACTGATGGGCCTAAAGCCTCAGGAGACCATGATTTATAACAGCAATTAGCCTATGAGGAGATCATCTCTGACCACTGAATAAAATTATATACAAAATCAGTCTACTTTACAGACCTATAGTAGCTTCTGTGCAGCAATTTGTGCTGTTTGCTCTGAATTTTTACTTCATGCAGATTTTCTTTATTTTGAATATTTTTTCATTAAGATGGGTTGATAAATATTATTTTAAGAGCCAGTTCACTGTAGTGTGTAGATTGTATTTTCTGGTGTAAATAATCATAATTAAATACCTTTAGTCAAGAAGTAAATTTTTCTTTTTTTCGCAGGATAGAATGTTGAATTTAGGATAAACAAAAAAGTGAACAACATGAAGTTGAAACCAATTTTATTATTGCACATGGGAGAGGAATTAATAATTTTTTTAAGTTATCTTTTGACATGTTTCTTTTCTATGGAAATGCAACTTTAATTGTTCAACCATTTATGTTTTGGGATTTTGTGTAGTCTTTTAAAATTATTTGTAGTATGTATTTTATATATATATATATATATATATATATATATATATATATATATATAATAAAAAATATATCAAATATTTTGTAGATTTCTTGAAACACAAAAAAAAGTGTGGATTTCTTTTCACCGTGCGAAAACACCAGTACAAGTTAAAACCATTTGAGCATTATTTCTTTTCTTTGAATTATTTAGTGTTACCTATTCAAGTCTGATAGTGATAGAAGACCATTTTTTTAAGTTATGTATTGATGCATTCAATTTTTTCTAATAGGGCTTGTAGAAAATCTTTTGCACATAACTATGATGACAGCCCACGTTTTGGCAAACCCTCAGTATATTAAATCATAGAATTAAAATATTTGACCTTGCTTTGTAGACCTGTTTATGAGGTAATGAAATGTGTGCTCTGAATACAGATGTGAACTCACTTGAAGTCATTTCATTTTATAAGTTTAAAATTTTATATTTGAGGGTTTGCCAAAATATGGGCTGTCATCATAGTTAAGTTATTAGCAAAAGATTTTCTACAAGCCCTATTTGAACAAATTTAACTCATCAATGCATAAATTCAGATTTTGTGAGTGTTATGGCATACAAAGTACTGCTTTATGTTTGAAAAATCAGTTTTGGATGCATCCTTGCTGTCTAAATTAACCAAATAAATTTCGAACATAACTATGATGAAAAATTAAAATCACCAAAAAAGTGGTCACCCATCAACAAATTAAGCTCATTTACCACGAAGTGAAGAGACAGAGACCAATATTTTTTACATGGATCTACTCCTGCTATCTAACTCTGCATGAATATTACTTCACTGATACTCAATAGAACTTGCCTCTTTTGTAATTGGACATTCTTTCTTTCAAAATGCAGTAAAAAATGTGACACAATTTGGGGGTCCACCTTTTGGCAATTGCTCATTTAGAAAGAATTGTAGCCCTATGCAGTTAAAAAAACTATCCCATCTTCAAATCATATGAGGGAATAGATATATAAGTCTCCTATTGTTTGTTTGTTACCAAAAGTCATGCCAATTTTATCTTGTTCATCCTTAGTATATCACGGATGTAATTATAAAAAAATTGAAGTCTAAATTTAAACGGCATTTTTATTTTTTTCAATTTGCTTTTCAGGAATTTGATTGCTGTTCTTTAACTTTGCAACCTTGTAAAGAACCTGTTATTACGTAAGTTATTTCTGGTGACTATTATTTTCTCTGCCTGAAATATAAACACCTGGTCTACAAGTTTCATCTAATTTATTGAAGCTTTTAATTGTGACAAAAGTTTATTTCTTTAATTTGAAGAACAGTATGAGCTAGCGTTTGAGTTAAACAAGGAGGTGACATTTTGAGGGTTTCTGGTGTTAACCTTTTATTGGCCTTATGAAAAAAAAAAATAGTATTGTCTAAGTGAGTATAATGAAGGAAAGAAAATCAGTAGGATCATTATTTTAGATTGAATTCTATTTGAGTTGGCTTTAGAGCTAAGTCACTTTCTTTTAGTGAAATGTGTTGTTTAAATTGGCTTTATATTAAGTCCAGGTAATTTTCAGTAAACTCTGTTTTAATGGGCATTAGAGCCAGGTCAGTTTTGTTGAATCCTGGCTTTGTTGTCTTTAGTTTCAGTGGTTGATTTTAGTCTCAAACTTTTTGGTGAATTTTTTACCCCATTTTGGGAATTCTGTTTCATTTTTAGAAGTTTCAGGACCAGATCATTCACAGTGAATTCTAACTATTCTAGTGGTCCAAGTTTTTATTGGATATGATTTTAGGCATATTTATTTTTTTAATTAGTTTTTTTTTTCATTTAGTAGTGGTCCCTGTTGTATTGTGTTTGTTGCTTGATCATTTTTACACTTGATTTTCATTAAAATTGTTTTCAAGGGTAGGCGTGTCTGGTTTCAATACTGAACCAGTTTTAGAAAAAATTTTCATTTAAAGAAAGGTCAGTTACAGTGATTTCAATTTTTGTTGGTATTAGTAACAGGTAAGTTTTAGTAATTCGATTTTCTTTGGTTTTACTTATAGTGCCAAATCGGTCTCAGGTAATCAAAGTGTAGTATGGAAGAGACATCTTTTTTATGCCACTCATGATTTTTTGAAAGAAATGCAATAAATGTAAGACTGTATGATTTTAATATGTGTTTCTAAAATAAAGAGTTTAATTAGTGCTAGATGTAAAAAATGTTCAAATATTAAACTTTCATACTTTAAAAAGTATATCAACAATTATTTTACATGATTATTATGGTGCAACATGTTGCAGTCAGATTAAGTAAAGCTCTAGTTAATTTAGGCACTTAAACTAAATCTCACAATTTTGAATTTCATTTTGCCATTAAATTCCTTTCATCAGGTATTGGGCTTTCTAAAATTAAAAATAATATGAAACTTTTGTGGATTATTCATCAGTGAAAATGTATTTTTAATTTATGAAAAGCACTTTTTCAATTTGCCTTACGGTACTTAATGTTTGTTTCCCAATGTTCTTCCAACATTCAGAGAGGATGGGCATTTATATGACAAAGAGGCAATACTGACAAATATTCTTCATCAGAAGAAAGAAATTTCTAGGAAATTAAAAGAGTATGAGAAACAAAAAACAAAAACAGAGGTAAGTATATTTTATTATTTAGGTTCGTCTTCACTGACAACATAGTTTATCTTCTTAGCACATTTCATTTTAAATCTTAAAATCAAGGTCATCTTCATCATCATCTCTCCAAACATAAAAATCAAAAACATCGTTATAATAAACTGTGTGGCAACTTAAGAAAACCCTTGATAACTCGCCAGATATGGATATTGAATTTTTTTTCCCTGCATGCCGTATTGATTTTGAAGCATATTGTCTGAATTTTTTATAGTATTTAAAACTGAGTTTAAGAAATTTTAAAAGTACCAGGTTACAAAATCAGTAAAGAATGTCAGAGAAGTTTTGATTTCACTAAGGCGTTATGCCTAGCACAAAATTGGTGTTCACAATTTTTCCACATAATTTTTAATTACTCTACATGATTCGATTGTTTCAGACATGCCTTCCGTTCCGGAAATTCCGGATCCGTTCTGGAATTCTACCAGAAAATGACCTGCGTTCCGGAAATCCGCATTTTTATCACAAAATCCGGAATTTCGCCAATTTGTGATCGGTCATACTCACAGAAATAATCCTAGTTTAGATGTCTAGCGGCGCATCTCTGCATAAATAACCGAGAATATTAAAGGACTTAAAGAAAAAAAAAATAACGGCGGTAAAACTGGGACAAACTTTTCAAACTTATAAAACACATGGCGCTCTTTGCTACATCTTTTTTCATAGCACCCAGCGTGCATCTTGCAGACTGAGGAGGGGTTGGAGTGGTTTGGGGCAAACCTATGGATGCAGTACATCTATAGACGAACATCATTGTTAGGCCTACCAACAGTCCCATCACTGACGGTCGGTCATTCACACTGTGACGTCACTCACCTGGACTAGGGTTTTTTTTTCAACAGACATATCTTTGCGAGGAAAGCAAATACGAAAATTCTGACGGCAAATTTGAAATCAGTGACCTCAATTTAAGAAAATCATTGCGGTAGAATTTCAATTTTTAAAGAAATAAAGATTTTTGGGGTAATTTTTTCCGTTTTAAATCTGTCAACTGTACTATTGTAGGTCAATGGTTTGGTCGAACTTGATTATCTAGACTTTAAGACTACTATACGCGCAGTCTTATATCTAGGGAAGTTATAAACCCAGCATTGAACTTAGGCTCGGTGCGAACCTGTCTGATTGATGCCAGGCTCTTGCCATTGCCAGTCCTATGATAATACTATGAACTATCCATAGATTTAGATTTTAATATAAAACAATCAGGCCTGCTTATCTTGGATAAGTCTATGTCTCTTCAAAATGACCAAAAAGAAATAGTTCTTCATAGAAGCTCCAATCCGCAAAAGACAACAGCATTGTACTGCATTCGAAAAGAATGCATTGAGGCAATCCGCATCTTAGGGATAGAAAAGGGAAATGTTTAATGGAATTTTCTATTTGAGAAAAGTTAATAAAATTGAATTCCACTGGTAACATTGAAATAAGTTACCCAAAGTTAAACAAGTCTTTGCAGTACGAGGAGAATGAAAATTTTAAGGACAAATTTTCTTTTCATAATGTCGTTAGTCTAGGGCCGATTTGCTCAACATTAATGTAAGCACGGAGGCTAAATGTTAAGCAGCTGGTTTAGTGTTTGTGCCGATTTAGACAGGAACTGATATTCTCTACACTCTCCCCCGTCCTAAAAATACACCTCTGTGATAGTGTTTGTGCCGATTTAGACAGGAACTGATATCCTCTACACTCTCCCCCGTACTAAAGGTACACCTCTGTGATAGTGTTTGTGCAGATTTAGACAGGAACTGATATCCTACACTCTGCCCGTCCTAAAGGTACACCTCTGTGATTAATTGGCTCTTAGTTAAATTGTGTGGGTTGTTTTTTTTTTGTTTAATCAGCGTCAGTTCCCGTCATATTCAGGTTTGTTCCGCATTTTTGCCCTTGATGTTCCTCCAAAAAATTTTTAAGGGTAGGCATGTCTGTTGTTTTCAATTCCTCAACTTATGAAAGAGACATGGTTATAGACAGGCAAAACAAACTAGTGCTAACATTCTGACCAGAATTCTCTCTCTCATCAAGGATCAGCACAGGATTGTTAAGATTTCCCTTAATTTTCTATTGGCTTATTGACACCAGAAAGAGCAACAAGAACTAGCGGTTGCTGAGCAAGAGACAAGGAAGAAAGAATTCGCTCAACAAGAGGCTAATCCCATCGGACAAAAATATGGTAAGTCAAGTATCATATAAATATAGGTTATTTTTAGTTTATATCTCATTTAGACTTCAACAGAAATGTTGTGAGTCTTTGGGCACCAGGTATTGTCACATTCAAATGCTCCTTGTTGCAGTCGTAGAAAACTTAAACAATTCATTTTTATTCTGAGACCAATTCTAATGAGTTTGCAGCGGAATATAAAATTTCTGAAGAAGAACTTTATTACAGTTTTCTCCTTTTAAAGGTCATTTTTGTTCATGTTTTTTAAACAACTTTAAATGCTGGTATCTTGGCACAGGTGTGACTTACAATTCATTTTCAATGGTCTGTAAACATTTTTCATCAAATGTTTTTCACTTTTGCATGCAACAGCAAATATAAATGGATTTCTTTCTGCCAGCATTGTTTTATTAAAACTATAGTGCACCTCAAATTTAACAAACTCGGACTCTAAGTATACATTGCATTTAAAGAACAGCAAAAAAAACCTGTTTTTTTCTTCTTTAACGCGGGTAAATTATATTTTATTCAATAAAATCATGTGAGACCCATCTTTGGTCTAAACAAACCACAGAAGTGTAGGTAAAGAAAAAATAACACATTGGCTGTACAATTGAAGTGCTAATCTGTAAGCTCTGTCATCAGCACATTTCGTAAAATACTGTCTAAATCTAAAGGGCAGGGACGGAGAAAAGTGAAGATACATGGGTAGAAAACCGCCTAAGATCAGGAATAAAAAGAGGAGAAGGGGTGCGAGTGGCAGTAAACAGATGCGCAAGCAAAGACATAAAGCCGCTAGGCATGGGATAGCCTAGTGGCTGTATACAGTATACAAAGTCAAGCAAATAGCCTCCCCTCTCTCTCCCTCTCTTTCTCTCTCTCTCTCTCTCTCTTTCTCTCCTGGAATGAAAACAATGATATCATGTGTATCCTTATGTGTTCACTTTGGGCAAGCCCAATGCCTCTCTTATGTCTGAAGCATTGGAGCTAATTGAATAACCCTTATATGTTAAAACTCTGATGTCAGAAAAAAAATGTGTGTGTGTGTGTGTGTGTGAGAGGGATGAATGTGGAAGATTGGCTTTCTCAACATGTGGCTAGATTTTAGAATGGGCAGAGGCAAAGGAGAGGACCAAAGAGGATTGGTTTGTGTCAGGTTGTTAGTGCTTAGATGTAGATTTAATTTACAGTATGTAATGAAAATTCAGTGCAGGAGCTTGTTGCTGTTGCAAAAAAAAAAAAAGAAAATGGATTCCTTTTTGCAATGCATGCCTCACCTGTCCACCCCCAATAGAACCAAATAAAAAGTAAAATCTTTTTAGCTTAAGAAGCCCTTTTGCAATGGTGTAAGCCACAAGCTAAAAGGACCTAGAAAGGCGAGCTACTCTGCGAAATTGTTCAGTGAGCTTTGTAAATCACAATGAATAAATAAATAAAACTAACAAAAGTTTGACACAGTCAAGGCTATTACAGTGATAATTTGATTTTACTTTATTACTTCCCATTTGAGGCTTAAGTGACCTTGGTTTCAAGGAACCTTGCATGACTTCTGAAAATGGCCTGACTAGTTCATTGGGCCCAAATTTTACTGTATTATTCCTTTAATTCTAATTTTTATTGAACAGCTACAAGTCACTATATATTGCTGTTAACCTAAATCTCTATCAAATAAATTTTCTGATGTTCCCTGTGGCATCTGTGCTATAAAGTTTTTACTTTTGTCTTTATTTTATTATTTTTTGTAATCAACATGATTCAAATGGTCTCTTTTGTCTTTTGAATTCTTTTTTTGCTGCCTTCTTTCTGTGAGCATCCCATTTATATGCATGGTCGGGTTGTTGTTAAGTAAAGACAGATTTGTCTTATTTCTCTCCCAATAGCTGAACATAAAGCTGCAGAGGAGAGGAAAAGTCAAGGCAGCATCTCCAATGTCGATTCAGGAAGAGATAAGAAGCTTCCTAGTTTCTGGATTCCTTCTCTCACTCCTGAAGCTTCTGCTACAGTCCTTAAAAAACCTGTAAGTGTTTGGTTAAACATTCTTTTTTTTTTTTTTTAAGGGGGGGGTTGTATGTCTTCCATAATATCCCTCCATTTTTCCCTGTTTCAACCTTGTCTTAAACAAGTTTAAAAACTTACCTAAGTTTTTGTTATAGCTGCCTTTTGTAAATACTATTTTTTATAATTTCTCTTTTGAAATAAGATTATAAAATACTGTACAGCATTTTACCTCTTGATGAACACATTTTCCATATTTATTTCGTTTTGAATTTGATTTCAGATTTAGTAATAAAAAGTCTGTAGTCCAGGTAGATGTAATGTTTTCTGTTTATGAGCAATAGATGTATTGTAAATTAGTGATGCTGAACAACGTAGTGTAATGCATTCCCACTTAGGATGAAAAAGTCCGCTGTCCAATGAGTGGAAAGCCACTGAAACTGAAAGATTTAATACCAGTCAAGTTTACGCCCATAAAAGACAGAGATGAGAAAACTTCCCTGATCTCAAAAACGGTAAAGTTTGTATGTTTTATGTTCAAACATGAAGCTTCAGATAAAATTCTTTCAAAGTCGACTTTTTTGTTTGTAACAGGAGTTTAGATTAGTGTTGTTTTGCATTGGCCTGACCTTTTCTGAGTAATTTATTATTTAACTCCCTACAATTTTCTTTTTTTATATATATACTCCTCATGGGAACTAACTCCTGATTCTAACTCCCTAATTCTTGCCATGCAGAAGCAATCAAAATACCAATTATCAAGGCTCATGTGGCTCAGATGTTGATCAGTGGAAGCCCTACCTGAGCAGAAAGTTTTTAAACTTGTAGGCATTCAAATTTTTAACTGTTTATTTTTATTTGTTACCAGGTTTAAAAATGATGTAAAGAAATATGGATTTATCTCATTCAGGTCCTATGTGTTTGTATTCAAAGATAATTGTAAGTCTATGCGTATTTTCAGACAGCCTGTATGATTTTTTTGTTGTTGTCAAATTATGCCAACACAGTTTATATCCTCTTAAGAATAAATCCCTCCGTTTTTTTGTTTGCTTTAGCCTTTTTTTTTTTCAATAAATTTAAATCCTGCAAAAATTTAAGTTGACCATTTAGAAACATTTTCTATGTCTTTTCCAGAACCGATACGTGTGTGCAATGACCAATGATGTTTTGGGAAATTCTGTACCATGTGTTGTTCTAAGACCATCGTAAGTATTGTGCATCAGATGTAAAAACAAGTCTTTGGTCAGTTCTTAATATTTTTTCCTCATTTGTCTTTTATATTTTTGCTTCATAATGAAAGTTATTTTTGTTCAGTTGTTGAGATAATCCTAATACACCTGCCAACTTTCTATTAGTCCAGGAAAAATTCTGAGAATGCCTGTAAACTGCCATTTTCTGGACAGCTCTGCTAAAATCTCGTTCAAAAGTCCCAGTGGAAAGGAAATAAAAATCTCTTGTTTTATTCTTTGGATCAATGCGGTATCAACACTTTTCATGCACTTGCTACCCTTCTAAATTGCACCAAATTTTTTCTATTATTATTATTGTTATTATAGGTCGGACCCAACCATCCAATTTCCCTTCCAAAGCATTTATTCAACATGTTGTGTAAGGGCAAAGAGTAACTTTTGCATGATAAATATGTCAGGGTGCTACATGTTCCTGTGATCATGAATCTGACTATGCCATTGATGCTTGTGGCCAGTGATTGTGTTTCAGAAAGGTTGATTTCGTAGATCTATAATGTAATCTACAGCTGCATGATCTTCACATAAAAAAAGGTCAGGGTTCTCAGCCAAGATTGTTTTAATATGCATTATGGTCATTTGTAAGGTTAGAGGAGGGGAGGGAAGTGTCAGGCCTATAGGTTGCAATTGTTTTTAATCAGCAGGCCTTAGATTTTCTTTAGATGCTTTAAGTTGGTACCATAAAATAAGTTGTGCAGTTCCAAAAAATATCAGCATTGCTAAATTTATTGTTGAAAATGTAATGAGAAACTGAGTTTAATAATCCAGATAGGATCAATTAATCTCAAACTTTTAGATCAGCGGTTGAGAACCTTTGTGGCTGAGAGACCGATGAACACCACATATTTTTAAATGTAATTCCGTGAGAGCCATACAAGATCTTTAAAATTAAAAATACAGCTAAGTATGTGCATTTCATGAAATTTCAACACTTTGAAACTACAATAACTCTCAGAATTTTTCTCAACAACATTGTTGTGCTGGTGCTTATCAATGATGAATATTTCTTACCAATGGACTACCTTCTGCCAAGAATGGTTCTGTAACCTTGCTCTAATTCTAACTGCCAGAACACACACAAAGCATCCACCAATCCTATCACACACACTCACTCTTCTAGTACTTAGTTATAAAAACCTATAAAGAATCATAAAGACAATGAGGCAGGACAAACTGCTGCCCTTCTCTCCTCATCAGTCCCTTCTCATAGGGTCCTACATCACACCAATTCTATCATGTCACAGTCAGGTGGGAAGAAACCTGCAAAAATTTTCATTAATTGATAATTACAGAGATTACACAATCATCCAGGAGATTGACTCATGAATGATAAATGAGAACTTTTAACTTCTAACGTGAAAGCAGATGTAGCAACTTATCTCTGTTACCACATTGGAGGGTCTGGGTTGATTATTGGGCTGGCCAGGCCTCACAAATTTTTCTCACAGTCAAGCTGGTCTGTTGGATTGGGTGGAAGTTGGGATTTATCTGCGAGCCAGATGCAGCCATGAAAAGAGCCATATGTGATCACAAGCCATAGTTTATGAACTTCCTGTTTTAGATGGTAAAATCAATCCTCACAAACAAGTTTTGTTGGAGAGAAGAAAAAATCCCTAGAACACACTTGCAAGCTATAGATCTGGATTCTGTGCTTGTCTGGAAATGATAAATTTTTATTGTTTTCACCTAACAGTGGAAAGGCAGAGATCATAAAA
The DNA here is from genome assembly GCA_019648995.1 of Plakobranchus ocellatus. Lineage (NCBI taxonomy): Eukaryota > Metazoa > Mollusca > Gastropoda > Plakobranchidae > Plakobranchus > Plakobranchus ocellatus. The sequence goes on along the minus strand of BLXT01006160.1, from coordinate 1,773,514 downwards.
ATTGAATGCTTTACCGCACTAGATGCAAAGCTACATTCATGAACCAGCCAATATTCAGATATAATTTAGTCATATATGTTCTGGCTTTAGGCATTCTTTAGTCTTCCCTAAGGTTCAGATTAGATTTAGAAAGTGTCTCGGGTTTATGTTCAAGAATTGACAGAAGAGCATATGATAATTTGAAGTTCAATTTAGATTTGAGATTGTAGCCTTATTTTAGGTTCGGGTGCTCAGTGGCCTGTCTGGCCAGGACTGGCTCCCATACAATTGAGTGAAGACAAACTTGAGTTAAATTTCACCCTTGCAATCTGGTGACCCAAGATGGCATGCTCTTTCAGGGTACTTCTCATAATGACAATAATTTGTCTTTTATCCAAAGCTGCTAATATATCCTACATACTCGAGGGAAAACAAACAAACCAGTCAACTGAACTGGCAACTCCACCAATCATAAAAACTGAACAATTAAATGATGATGTTTTTTCAAGTTGCGTGAACTTTATTGAAATAAATCTACGTCAACAAGACATGACCAAAAAGAAAATATTTTTCCACCCTTCTTTCTATTTTACCCGTTAAATTAATACATGAACCATTCTGAATCTCATAGAAATCTAATTCTAATCTGGACATTTCAATTACCTAATTAAGCTTCAATCAAATTAAATAGTTAATGTGCTGCTTTTCCTCTGTTTCACTCCCTTCAGGACATACACTCACTGGTCCTTATACAGCACTCCTTCCTTGTGTCTGTCCTGATTGTCCTGCTTCTATATTTGTCCATCTGGGCCGTGTTCACAGGCTTCCAATATTCTTCAATTGTCTTTTAAAGTCTTGAACAGTCATTAATTTCAATCAATCTATACGGAGGTCTCTTAGAGGATGAATTCAATTTCATTTAGATGTGTCTATTCAATGCCTTTTGTACTTTCCAGAGCTATAGATCTATTTATGGCCTAACCAAAGGCAGATGCTAGGCCTATTCTTCCCTTGGTCATAACATTTAGCGAGCCATTCAATATTGGTATGGAAAACTGTTTATGACAAATTATTTTAGCAATACTTTTTTGTAAATGTATCTTTCAAAAATTAGATCCAAGAAAGTTCATAGCGTTCTTTGCCCTCCAGATGAAGGAAATATTAGATATAAATAGTTAATTCAAACTTTACAGTGAAACCTAAAATACCAAATAATTCAGTCAAAACCAAAAATGAACAAATTTTGGTTGGAAATGCTCTAACCTCGCTCCCAAAATGGCCAAAGAGGCAGGCTTTCATCTCCCCACTAACTTTTATATCTCTCCATCAGGTCATAGCAGAGATGTCACCTATCCAATCATTTGTCAGTCTTTGTGCTTCTCTAGTTCCTTCACTCACATCTTTAATTTAATGTGCTCATTTCCACCGCAAAGCTCAGACCTATAGCATCTAATGTTGATGATATATCTTTTTTTATCATAATGGTAGGTGCAACTGAGATTTTTTAGATCCGTCTCACACAAGTTATTTTTTTCATGCAACTGTTTATTGTATGAGCTAGGTTGTGAATTTAAGATGCACGTTATAAAAAAACTCCTCTGCATCCAGACCCTTAGCCTGCCAGTCTTTAGAATTGGTAAATAGTGAAACTTTTGGACTATTTGCAGTGTGTAGGGAGATATTTTTTCTGCATCTTTTAGATTAGAAAGTTCATTTATTAGCCAGTGATATTACATTTAGTAAAGGGAATGTCTGTTGATGAGTAAATGAATTAGTCTAATAAGGTTCATTGATGCACATTTAAGTGGGCTGGCATATTCGTGGAGGTGAATATTCCTGAGAGCACAATTTTGGTTGGCAGGTCTGTTCTAATGTTAACTGTTCAAGATTATCTCTATTCTCTATTGCAAATGATTGTGAAGATTCTTTGTGAATATAAACTACTCAGCTAAAAATGTAAGATAGGCATAAAGCAGTTCTCTGAAACTTTAAAAAAAAAAATTAGCAGTTTAAGTGCATGATTTGGACAAATTTTTTGGAGTTTTGGTTCAATGGGAATGGATGTGACTACTTATCAACATATTTTGATGTGTATATTTATTGATGTTTTAATTTAGTATGAAGAGAAGCCATGTTACCTTTCACATATTTTGCAAGCAAGCTTAGTTTTCATTGAAGTATGGAAGCAAAAAAAGCTGTGATTTACTAAAAGATTAAACTTGCTCCCTTTTTTTTTTCCAGAGGAGCCGTGGTGACCCAAGAATGTGTAGAAAAAATCATAAAGAAAGACATGATTGACCCCATCAGTGGAAAGAAAATGACAGATAAGGATCTCATCGTAATGCAGAGGGTAAATATTAACTGATATATGTAAGCTACTTACTTTGTGTCTTTATGAAAAATGTCAATGGCATGCAGAAAGATTTTACAGTGACTTAAACAAGCACCAAAAAGTCTGAGATCATTTAGTACTATAGAGTGAATGAGCTTTTAGGCGGAGACAAAAATTTCATCATAATGCAGCTGGTAAATATAAGCTAATCTGAATCTACTTGCTTTATGCCATAATGTAAATAGACTTAACAGGTAAAGGCATATCTTCTGAGATAGACCATGCCTAATAATTTGAATTTCTCTTACAAAGTTTTTTAGACAAAACATTTTTAAGTTTTTTTTCCCTTCTTTTGAATTGCTATTTTTAATAATGCTTTAATCGTTATCTTGGCTTAGGGCCAGCAGAGCTCTGTCTATTTTCATCATTGCAAAATTCAAAAAGGAAAAGTTTCAGGTTATATCAATGATTCTTTAAATATTCAAAATGCGGATCCTGTATGCTCAGATTGGTTGAAGACATGTTACTTTATGAATCATTATTTACTTTGTGTTATAAAATTGATTTTGTATTATATTATCAATATTGCCTTTTTTAAAAGTGCTTTTAGTTACGTTTTTTTTTTCTTCTTTTTTTGGCAATTCTAAATGTAAAATATTTACCCACCATATTTTGAAATGCTGTATATATTTTGCCTCAATAATAGGGATTTGTATAGCCTTTCCTTTTCATCCAGTGTACACTTTTCTCCTACTTTTTCTTTTTTTTTGTAATCCCCTCCATTTCTAGGGAGCATCAGGATTCACTGGCGCAGGTGTCACCCTTAATGCCAAGAAAGCTGGACCTTCAATTATGGCTTAACTGCTGTGCAGTGGTATATTTCTTATGTGCAAGTAAATCTAATAAACTTCCTGGGTAGCAGACATTTTAGCATTACATTGATATAAAAGTTTATTAACCAGAAAAGTTAATAATCGAGGTGAGCTAGGATATATTTCAAAGAAAAATGTATAAAATAGGATGAGAGAAGTATTTTCAAAGTTTCCATTGTAGTGGCCAACATATATTATGTCAATAATGTGAGTGTTTTTATTTTTTTTTTTGCTTTTTTCTATTGATTTAGAAGGTTTAGTAGAGGAAACTGCACTGTATGGAGTCATCACTGCTAGGAAAAGTAGTTGTTCAAATTTACTAAATACTTATTAGGTTAAGTGGGTTTGTATTTTCCATACACATATGGATGAATGAATTGTTTTGTTCAACAGAATAAGTGCTGAAACATTCAGGGGCTTTACATCAGTGGCTACAGAACTGAATTATTACAAATGATAAGATCTGCATGCTTCAAACACAAAGTAAATTGGATAGAGAATATATAGAGAGAACTGGTTGTCAATTTTTTCACTCAAGATATCCCATTGCTTATAATGCAGTTGTGAATTGCCAATTCCAAAAAAATAGAATTATTTTAAGATATAAGAAGAAGTATTTTTTGTTGTTGTGGTTTGTTTTATAACACAAGCATAATTATTTTTACCATGTTAGGGCCAAGTGAATTGGGAAATTTAGGCAGATATGTCTCAAATTGTATGCCAACCTGCATATGTTTCACTCTCCTTAGCATATATACCATACACATTTTTTATACTTAAAAAAAATGAAGACATATATAGAAAATGATAATTATGAAAATCTTGACTTCAACTGTTTATGTGTAAAGTGCAGAGATCATAGCTGCATGTGTTCCGATTGTGAATGGACAAGAATTTATCAAAATTATTTTGTTGAATATGGCTTTTTTTTTTTTTTTTTGAAGAAAGTTTTTGAAATACATTTGTTTGAATAGCTGCCCGTGTATAACCTCTAAAGCATGTTTTTGTATGAATGAAACAAGTTAGAGAGTTTGGAGGAAAATTTTTTCATTCTGGAATTCTTTTAACTGAGCCCAGGAAATTATTTAATTGCCCAAAGAACTATGTATTTTTTGTAAATAAGAATAAAAAAAGAAAATAGACTAAAAAGTGTTTGTTGCTGTTGCTCGTGTGAGGACTTTGGAATATTTTGATGGATGCATTTTTTTTTTTAAACCAGTGTCCTCTTGTGCTCAATAACTATCTGAATCTTAACAAAAAAGGAAAAGATGCTATGAAGAAAATGCTGTGCATAAAAAGAAGTGAATCATTTTAGTGCTACTGTTAAAGAACCTGCAGGTAAAACCAACTGAGAACAGACTAATGCAGGCCTTTACAATAATCAATATTGAAAGTTGTTTAAAGGACCAGGTCATCTTGCTTTTCCTCAACTCTCTGGAGATCTGCAAGAACCCCTCTGTCACTGGTTCAAGCTCTGCCTCCAGCCTCCTGGTCTGACAGAGGGCCTGAAAGCCTAGTTGTGGACTGATTATATACAAAACCCAACTTAACCCCTGCACTTCTTTAAGAAAAGAAAAGAATAGAATGAAAGAAAAGGCAAAAAGAAACAAAAGATTACTGAGAAATGGTGGCAACTGAGAAAAGCCTTCACATCTGGTCTGGTCCAACATGCATTGCATGATGTTAATTTTTATTTTATTCTCTTGTATTTCAATTTTCATATCCATTTTTGTGAAATTTTGAAGTTAAAATTGTGTTGATATTCTAATTAGGAATGAATTTATCAAATTTTATAGTAAAAATACAAAGGCCCTACACATGTATTTTTTGGCTTTCAAGGGCTGAGGACAGCAATAATGCCAGCGAATTCAGTTTGGTTCACTCAGATTGCCACATTGAGTTATGTAAATTCGGAAAAGACCTGTGAAGTGAAGAAATGAGTAACAGGAAAAAATGTCATTTCAGAGCATCCAAATAGAGAAATGAATCATACTCTTTCTATAATTGCTTACGTTTGCTTCTGGTTTGGTCTTGCAATCATGGTCAATGGAGGGAGGGTGCTTGGTAAAATGTCTACATTGCTTCAGGTTTGGTCTTGCAATCATGGGCAATGGAGGGAGGGTGCTTGGTAAAATGTCCACATTTGCTTCAGGTTTGCTCTTGCAATCATGGGCAATGGAGGGAGGGTGCTTGGTAAAATGTCTACATTTTTTTTCAGGTTTGGTCTTGCAATCATGGTCAATGGAGGGAGGGTGCTTGGTTATTAAAATGTCTACATTTGTTTCAGGTTTGATCTTGCAATCATGGGCAATAAAGGGAGGGTGCTTGGTTAAAATGTCTACATTTGTTTCAGGTTTGGTCTTGCAATCATGGGCAATGGAGGGAGGGTGCTTGGTTAAAATGTCTACATTTGTTTCAGGTTTGGTCTTGCAATCATGGGCAATGAAGGGAGGGTGCTTGGTAAAATGTCTACATTTGTTTCAGGTTTGGTCTTGCAATCATGGTCAATGGAGGGAGGGTGCTTGGTAAAATGTCTACATTTGTTTCAGGTTTGGTCTTGCAATCATGGTCAATGGAGGGAGGGTGCTTGGTTAAAATGTCTACATTTGTTTCAGGTTTGGTCTTGCAATCATGGGCAATGGAGGGAGGGTGCTTGGTAAAATGTCTACATTTGTTTCAGGTTTGGTCTTGCAATCATGGGCAATGGAGGGAGGGTGCTTGGTAAAATGTCTGGGGTTGGGATTCAAAAGTTCCCATTCCAAACCTCTTACTTAATCTGATAAGAGGAAAATTATACAAATGTATCTTTTGACTTGATATGCTTGCAATTGTGTAGGCTAGATGTTAAGAATGGGCTAAACAAGCTTGATAGATTTATAAGAGCTGTTGCTGTTCTGCCAAAGAGAAAAGAACTCAATCTGAAATCGTTATACTGTTACAGTAGGCCCCTATTCATGAACATTATTGCATACATTAGACATATGCTATTATTGCTATCATTAGTAGCATTATTAAGGATATTTGTTAGGTTATGCTAGGGTTCAAATGTGTTAACAGGACAATGGGTTGTTATTTTAGTTTAGTTGCTTAAATTAAATATTGGTGCAATGTTTAACTGAGTAGTTAACAAGCAGAGTCTGCTTGTGACAAGGAAAGGGATTTTGCTTAGAGCTCAGTATGAGCGAGTTCGGGTGAGTGAGATTCGGCAGGGCTTCATAGGGCAAAGAGGGACTAGGGTCAGAAAAGATTGGAGACGTATGCAGGACAGGCCGTTACGCTGCTACGTGGAACATCGGGCTGAAACCAGTGGAGACAGAGTAAGGACAGAGTGGTCTCATCTCTCCGCCACATGGATTGCTATTCAGAGTGATCGGTGTTGCAGCAGAGTCCTGCCACTGTCAGGCAGACAGTATTTGGAATGCCTTGGGTCTAGCGCCGGGCTGGTTGTTGGGATGACAGTGCCGAGTCAATGCACGGTACTCGGGTCGTTGTCTGGAGTGTGCGCGGCTACTAGAAAGCCGCTCAACAGTTGAGAGTGTGTGGCTGTGGAGAGCCACTCGTGCCTTCATCCCTGGCCGTGGAGGAGACAGAGTGTGTGCAGCTTTGGAAGGCCGTACATTGCGACAGCCTTTGCTGTCTTCAACCACTGTTACGGAACTTGTACGGTGGGCCTGCATCCTGCATCGCAGATCGTAATCGTCATTGACATCATCGCCATCGGCGTCGATCGTCATCGTCGCCGTCGTCATCGTGGGAGTTCATCGTCGTCGTCGTTGTCCTATGAACTTGACATTCGTGTATGCCGATCGTAGTGTGGGTGTGTGAGTGTGTGTGCAGAGCGAGTTGGGGTATTTATAAGTAAGGCTTGAAATCTTGTTAACTGAGTGGTAACTGTTAAATTTCAAAGAGTATTAAGGCTCGTAATTTATATATATATATATATATATATAATTTTATATATATATATATAATATATATATATATATATATATATATATATTATATATAATTTTATATATATATATATATATATTAAATCTTGACCATTGGCTAAACGGGTATTTTGTTTTCAATTCTTATTGTTCCACTGTTCGTCACCAACGCGTTTGGACATCGGGCGGGTTACTCTATGTTGACGTTTCGAAGAGTACCCCACTTGTTGTCCTCACAATATTAAATGTCCTCACCCGATGTGTATGTAGAAATTATCAATGATGTAATGTTAAAAAATGCAATTGTCCATTGAAATGTAAAGATTTTCCAACCTCCTCAAATGATGCATCAGTGCAGTAGATATTTTATACGAAGTTTGAAAGTTCTGCAGGGTTTGTTTGTTTTCTTTTAATGAAATATCTTATCAATAATAAGGAATGAAATATCTGCTTTGAAATAGTGTGAAATTGAAAGGATTGAATATTAATAAGTTGGTCGCAGGGTTATTTCCCCAACGCATTTATTTTTACTTTTCACCAATTCAGTGCACCATGAGATAGGAAATCTATCGCATATCTCATTTGTTTTGATTATGTCACTTTTTTTTTTTTATAATTAGTAAAAATGCGACATCATGAACAAAATGTGGACTTGGGGGGGAGACAAGCTAAAACACAAAAGAAAATGACTGCGACGATGAACCAATCAACACATTGGTGACAAATAAGCGAAAAGAAAATGTTTCTATACTGTAACATCGAGATTTTTAAATACGTTTAAGCTCAGGCATTATTTGCACATAAAAGGTACTAAAAGTTGTACGCAATCGTTCCCCGGACGAAAAAAAAAAAACAACAAACAACCATAATCAATAAAGGGATAGAAAAGGCAGCTCTAAACGATGATGATAAAATTAAGAGAATGCAAAGAGCCAGGATAATAATATTCTTTAGATTTCAGAGCAATGAGAAGCCAGCAACATCTGATTGTCCAAACTTCTTCAGATCTGGCTCTTGGTAGATTAATAACGTTTGTACTTTTTTAAAAGTATGAATAAAGGAAACCTTTACCAACAAATGTTTACGCATACCAATTTCTTCTTTGTCGCATTTTTTTACAATAGAAGAAAAATAAATCTTGCCTGTATATTCCAAAAGAAGACTCGCGTAGAAGAAAAAAAGGAAGACATGAAATACTGTTGAACAGATGTACCCGGTGCAGAAAAAGAAACTGACTGAAGAGGAGAATGAGGCATACACTACAGTTGAACGGAGTGTTTTGATAGGCAAAGGATTGCTAAAGCAATACAAACAAACAAATCTAAAACCATGCTCATGGCTAAATGAAACCAAAATGATTAAACAGAATGTAACGCAAAATTTTTTTAATCCTGTTTTTACTAAAAAAAAAAAATAAAAAATAAAAAAACGCTAAAGAGCTGTATTTGTTTATGCTGTCCCTAAAATTGTCCGTGTTTTTTCTCTTCAATTTACTTCGAAAGTATTTTATTTTGAAATTTCTCTAGACTGCATCAACGAATCATAAAGCTAGGGCCTACATAGGGTAATCCCGTTACTTGGTTTCTAAATATAGCACGCTGGTCACGGTTGCTACCAAAACAAACTGATAATGGATATCGATTCTCCTAAAGGGCTTGCTTCAACGGGTTCCAGAAGTGTACGATTGTCGAAAAAATTTCACGCACCAATGCGTATTGCGTGTAATGTCTTGATCTTTTCTGCATTACCATTTTAAGCAAACTGTAGCGGAAAAACATATAAAGGCGAGCCTTCAAATTAAATTTTTTTTCCTGCCTCAAAATAAGGCATTTAACACATTGTGGTGATACCCTAACTGTGCCTTGAGGAATGCTACATGGGCGGCGTCATTAACGTTGTTTTTTTTTTTAACTTTCACGTTTCTACATCTTGATTCATAACTTGACAAGAACTTGATATGTACATGTTTTTTTTTAGAACTATTCTGTGCAAGTATTAATGGAATCGCAAGCACGGCTGCAATCATGAATTTTTCTGCAGGTAGGTCTCCGCTTAATATATATATTTAGATATACTTGTAGCATTATAGTGTAAGTGTTGGTGTGGGTGTGTATACGCACATATATAGTATTATTTATGGGAAAGGGGG
>BLXT01006160.1:1742411-1752835 GCA_019648995.1 Plakobranchus ocellatus | reverse complement strand
TGGACGCAAAGGGTCTAGAGATTAAAAAAAAAGAAGAAGAAGAAGAAGAAAAAGATATCACCAATTTATTCTTATGAAATATATACGGCATCACGTGAAACAAAATGACTTCATGCTTATTTTATTTCAATTTTCCTTGTACAATTAAGATGCGGCGGCCAGCGGTCCTGAAGCTTTCAGGGAATGCCTGAACCGCCTGAATTCCAGTCCTGGATTGACCCACAAAAGTATCCGAAACCCGCGCGGTGATCACAATGTCCTTCATCTGGCTCTGGCCTCTGGCAATGATGAGTTAATCAACGTCGTGTCCGGTCTGGCTACGGAGGAACTTATTTGTGCGGAGTTTGAATTTGACGTGGGGAAAATAAGTGGGAAGAAGACCGCATTGCATCAATGCGTGGACTTAGGGCGGCTGGACCTTCTCAAACAGCTGCTTTTTAAGGTCTGTGAGAGTCTTTTCCTTCTTGTTGTTTTTTAGGAATATCATTGTATAGAACATGTAAAAATCTTTTGATGAAAAAGTCTTGTCAACAAACATGCCAAACAATATAATTAATGTGGAAGATTTAGGCTTGTAAAACTTTTGCACGGGGAGGATCACATATAACCAATACCTTTATCCTATAGTAGTCTCACTTTATGTCAGACGCATATAAATGCAATCCAAAGAAAAAAGTGGTCAACTTTCCATGAATTTGTGTAAAGATTTATGTTTTATTTCTTAAATTTTAATTTGAGATCGGAAAAATTTAAAGAATTTCCAAACATAATTTTGTGTGTTACAATTACAAAAAATTGCGCAACCTAAAGTATGATGAATTCCTTTATCAAAGATCCTCCGAGATATGAAAAATAGGGGGTAGCAGAAATATATAAACGATAAACTCAACTTACAGAAGAGAATGAAATATTCCGAATTTTTTTCCTCCGTCCATTATTTTCGGCCAGATATCTGGACCAAAAACCCGACAAAAGCTGCTCAATCGGGAAACTCCAGTAGAGATCCAAGGTCAACGTCCCCGAACGTTCCCATGTTTGCACTTGGCAGCATACCATGGTCACCTGGACATTGTAACGTTTCTGATCGATGAAGCAGGGGTCGCTGTGAACGGCCTTAATGCTAAAAAAGATTCCGCTCTGCTCTGGGCAGCTCGATGGGGTCATGTGGCTGTAGTGAGAGAGCTTCTGGCCAGAGGAGCGAGACCTGGCCTGGAGAATGATAAAGGTTCAACGGCGCTTTACTGGGCAGTCAGGTAAGTTAGGATTACCAGGTCATCAGGTAGTTACAATTACTGCGCAGTCAGATAGTTAAAATTACTGGTCCGTCAGGTAGCTAGAATCACTGGTCAGTCAGGTTATTGGAATTACTGGTCCGTCAGGTAATTAGAATCACTGATCGGTCAAGTGATTGGAATAACTGGGCAGTCAGGTTGTTGGAATCACCGGTCAATCAGGTAGATAGAATTACTGGGCGGTCAGGTAGTATGAATTACTTGGCAGTAAGGTTGTTAGAATCACCGGGCAGTCAGATAGTTAGAATGTTAGCAATACTTTGAGTCTTTACCTTCGACTGTTTCTGTGTTGTAGGTGTTCTTGCTTCTCCTTGTTAAATGATTGTCATATTATAACCGAAAGGAGTTTGTTGATGCACTTTCATACAACCAATATGAAATCATGTGATGCGCTTGTCAGCGCGGGCGCGTTTTGACAATATGTCTGTTTGTGGGTGTTAATTACTATAGAAACAGAATTATAGAATAATTCCTCAATTTTTTTCACACCTTTATGTCAGTGTGTTTTTTCCTTGTTTTTTAAAGAAAACGCCATACAGACCTAAATGAAGAAAAAAAGGGTAAAAATATCAAAGCTGGTAATTCGTTAAAATATAGAGGTTAAATCATAAACCAAGAGCACCCTAACGTTAATAAAAATTTGATTAATCACTTTTAATTATTTAGATACGGCCACACAGAGACTGTGCAAGTTCTCGCCAGTGAAGGTAAAGCGGATGTTAACCAAACCCGGAAGTTAGGACTCGTGGCGCCAATTGTACTTGCGTCTGCTTTGGGATTGGAAGACATCGTCACTATTTTGTTACAGTATGGAGCAGACGCCAACAAAAGCATCCGGGGTGGGGAGAGACCCATTCATCATGCAGCTAGAGAGGGATTCTCAAATATTGTCAAAGTGAGTCCTTTTTAGCGTGCTTTGGATTATACGCATTACTTTATTTCCCATAAGAAGAGGAAGAAGTCAATAAAGGAACAATCATTACAATCTTTAAGATTAATTTTCATTGCTTAAAATTTTATTTCGTTAAAGATTTTCTTATACCGCCTAACATTTATATTGAATTTTTCACAAATCTATTTTCAAAAGAATTACATCTATGGATCGGTGATTATCTCTTGTCTCTTAAACTAAGAAAAATTGAATAAATCGTTTACAATCCCAATGGAAAATCTAAAAAGACATGAACTTAAAGTAAAATATGTCTAATGTCTCATTTTTACGTAATAATTTTTTAATGGTTTTAGCTTCTGATATCCCATGACGCTGCTGTGGATGCGGCAGACGAGAGAGGAGACACTGCTCTTCTATTGGCGGCAAAATATGGGCGCGCTATGGCTTTACACACGTTGGTAAGATGGGCTGTCTTTTGTTTTTTTTTAGCTTAAGATTTGGATAGAGAAGTGCCCATGCCCAGCATCTTCTCTACCTCATTCTTTGTAGCAAAGAAGGCTTGAAATCACAAAAGTAACATTTTTAAATAATGAAGGTGTAATCATAGAGTTGATTTTAAAACTGAATCATAGCTAGTCAGATTCGAAAGAAAACTTACCTTAAGAATAATTCATCAAAACGTTTCAGCACATGTACCGGTAATATCATTATCAGACATCTATCTATCTATCTATGTATCTATCTATCTATCTATCTGTCTATCTATCTATCTATCTATCTATCTATCTATCTATCTATCTATCTATCTATCTATCTATCTAAATATCTATCTATCTATCTATCTGTCTACGTAAAAAGGTATACGTTTTCAAGCACATGTGCATATAGTTCCTCGATAAAGGCACACTTTTTGGGACATTTGCAGACACAAGGGCTTAGAACTCTTAGCAATTGCTGGAAAGATTGAAGGTTACGCAGTAAAAAGTAAAGAGAATAATTTGTATTGAAACAAAGTAATGGGCAATAGGTAATGGTAGCAATAATAACTTTATAAGGTTAACTGATAACAGGTTTAAGGCACATAAAGAAGACCCAAATAAGAATAATGTCCTTTTAGGAGATCCTTATTATTTCATGTCATAAAATTCGAGCCTTATTTAAGCTCTGCCCTTGTTGGCTTTTTATGACTAGTGTCATTTTTTTCTGCAGTCTTTATTATTTTTCTTTTTTTATTTTCTGCGTAGAGCATTGAAGGTGGTGCAAAATTTGTTTCAGACATGTTTCAGACATGCAATAATGTAATGGTCGATTATCTATTACGGTTCAAGAAAATGGAAGAATATAGCTAAAATTTTCATACCTTGAAATTTATTCTTAACTTGTTTTTCGAATACATTTTGAAGGTGTGACAACTGTGTGATGGCACAAACACAACACTTTGTGGTGGGAAATTGGGTGGTGGTGGGGGATTCAAAATACGTCTGAAGAGCAGTAAAAATAGGCTGGATTATGAATAAATGTTTGTGTCACTAGGGGTGTGAATCTGGTCTGGCGAAATAAAATTTGGAAGGGAAAAAAATTGTAAAAAAGAGATGCGAAAGCTTAAAGACACGAACAAGTCTTGTCCTAGCCTAGTCTAGTGGATGCTCCAGTATTTACTTCACTGAAGAAAGCCTTAAAGTATGGTCTGAAAAGTCTTTGCAACTTGGTTGTCTGTTTGCGGAGTGAGCAAATTATGATGTATCAAAGAATATAGTGCAGTGCTTTTGTTGTGAAAGTCTCACAAACTTTTTGCTCCTAATCAGCTGGAGTTTGGCGCCAATGTAAACCACAAGAACTTGTTGGGCGAGGATGTGTGGAGTTTCTCCGTGGCCAGTGATAACGATCTCATCCTGAGGTTGCTGGTGTTGCATCAGAGCTCTGAAGGACTGGAGGATACTGATGGTCAGTTTGTGGTCATAGTGATGTTGGTAGGCAGTGAGAGCATGTGGAGAGGGAAAGTAGAGAGAGAGGGCTAATGGCCATAGTAAGAGTTCCAATATAAGAGGTGATGTTTATCTCATATCGTTCACAAGGGTGACTTTCACAATAAAATCATCAAAAAACGCTTTTTGTTCAACATGGCTGTTTTATTGTAATTATCGTGGTTTTTATATTTCTTTTTGAAACAAAGCAGAAGTATCTTTCCATACTGTTCTTTCGTATTTCTCTTTCTATGTTTGCTGGGCTGTTTGCTGTCCTCTATATTGCTTTTAATAATTTAGTAGTTGTTATTGATGCTGGGACATTGATTTTAGTGCATACATTCGCATTGTGATTGAGTGATTTCAGGGAAGTCGGTGGCAACATGGTCAGTGAACCGGCTATTAGATATGAGGGGATCTTTCTGCCACGGGATCGAATGCAAGTCTGACACTGTTGGATAATAGCAGCAATCAAACTGAAATTTGAGTAGGGTTACATTATTTTCTGTCACTATGGCCGCCCAACCAAATTATTCCATGTGACGAAAAATTAATTCAATTAGCGCTATGTTCTTTTTTTAAGATTATTGATATCACGAGCCATAAAACGTTGAGATTTTTTCGGAAGATTTCACGGCTACTATTATCTTTTTTTTTTCTCTCTATAGACGATGGAGATGCTGGCTCACCCGGAAGTATGAGCGGCGTAAACTCAGTGCTCCATCTAGCGGCAGCCGCGGGAAACACAGAGAGAATCAAACTGCTGCTTAAGATGAAGGTAGGCTGGGAACATAGAAAAACTGAATTGATTGTATTGTGTGTTTGCTCACTGAACCGTCTGTGTTCTGCACACTTGCACTGTAACATTGGCCTGCATTCTTTGTATGAATAATAGATCGTGTCTGTACGCTGTGGCTTTACCCCCTTGACGTTGAATAATTAAGAGGCGCCTGAAAAGTTCCACAGAAGAAGCTTCTAGACTTTGATAGGTTGAGCAAGGAGTTTTTTTATTTTTTTTTTTTCAACAGTCTGAAAAAAAATCCAAACATTGAAGAGGGCCGATGTTACTATAGACCTTAACTCTTTGTTTCTTCAATAATTGATATAGTTTTTACTATACAAGGACTCCTCTGGTGAATTTCAGCTTTCAGTCATTGATGTTTTAAAACTTGCCTCTCATCTGGAGCCAGTGATTTTTTTTTTTTTTATTAATTTCTAATACGCAATTCCATCATCATAATTGTTCCGTGTATGACTGTTTTAGAAAGAGCCTATTTTATGCAAACAACTCCGTTTTGAATTTTTTTGTTCTTTTAGGTAGATGCGAAAGCAACTGATGACAACGGCAACAACATTCTGCATATAGCGGCCATGAAAAACCAGGCTGACGTGATTGCTCAACTTCATCAGCTAGTAAGTAGATCAAAAGCAAAAGATCTGATATGTGTAATATTTAATGACATAGCTGCTTATGAGATTACCCCAGTGCGCAGATTTACACCGGCTTTATCCCTTCTTTCCTTCTCCTTGCTGCATTACAATTACTGCTCTAGGGCGTTCTATACAGTTTACATATACAGTCATTAAGTCCTTACAGTTTACATGTCCTTCAAAGATAATTACAGTTTTGGGAGCGTTCACGAAATCAATCTTTCCTCTGAACCGTCGCTGAAATGTTAACAATTCTTGTTTAGTTTCTTCATCTGTTTGGCGCAATCGATATAAAAATTTTTAAAAAAAGGAAAAGATTTCACTCCACTATCTCAAAGTATGAAGCAGGATTCAGCATTAATTAGAGTGAATGTTGCAAGACATGATTATAAAACTGTGTTTAGCAATGACTTAGCCTCATGCAGGAAATTATTTCTCGCTCCTTAATTGCGATTCCTTTGAATTATATAGTGCACATGCAGTTCTCTATAATGAAACATGTAGTTCCAGAAACAACGAAACGCAGCAGCATTCAGTTAGGTTTATTCGCCGTGAAAGTTATAGATCAATTCTCAAATTCTAAAACTGAGACAAAATCAATCGTGGTGGGATGAAATCTGATGCAACTGCTGTTCACCCAAAGTCTGGAATCTAAAATCGGCTTTGAAAAAATAAACATTGAAGATGTAAGAAGATATTAAACAATATACTTTACTTTTCCTACCACGAAATAAAAATACCGCAAAATAACATCCTCACCATAAGGAAACGCATTCGTTTCAACCGATGTACCAAGATCATTTTACACAAGACTAATCAGAGGTATCTAAGCCTTGAAGCATCTATAACATGAATAACATGAATGAGCCAACATCAAAGACCGGTGTAGCACGCCAGAATGACTCTCACGCCAGACAGACTCTAGAGTCAGACTGGCGGCCGCCAGAAACACTCTAGAGTCTGTATGACGTGAGCCCCGCCCACGACAATCTTACTCTAGTCAATCCGGCGGCCGCCAGACAGACTCTAAAGTAGTTTGGCGGCCGCCAGGCAGACTCCAGAGCGCATTTGGCGGCCGCTATAGAGACTCCAGAGTGTTTCTAGCGGCCGCCATGTTGACTCTAGAGTCTTTCTGGCGTAGAGTCGTTCTAGCGCGCTACACCGGTCTACACAACACACTTTCTTTTTCTAACATTTTTTTAGTTGTGTTTTAACAAGCCTCACTGGGTCACTCCAATCAGACCTTGGCTGTATACTAAAGTAAAAGCTACAGTTGAATGCTCTATAAATAGTCTTACGTTTACAATCAATAAGCTTTACATGTTTAACCAATCTTTACATTTTTTGTTTTGTTTTGTTAAGGTATTGTGTGTGTGTATGAGTGTATGTGTGTGTGTGGAAAGTGTGTCAATAAGTGATTAAATTGTACGTGCATGTGATAGAGCCCTTAAGGACAGCCTCGGCAACTGTGACTGTGAAGAGGTCCTTAAGTCCTTTTGCCTTTAAGGACAGAGGCCTTATTTTCAACGGTAATAAGAAAAAAAACCAATGTGTTTGTCTCTCACGCGTGTAACGTCTTCAAGTAAGATTGGAACTACCAGACTGCCTCGCGACTTTGAAAACTCCCAGAAAATAGAAAGATGAAACAGGGCAATGGTCACGTCTTTTTTGCTTCTGCTATTATTTCGAAAGAACTTATTGTGAGCACCACGGGTGCTACTTCGAGCCATTGACACTGTATATACATTTTTGTTTTGTTGAAATCCTTAAGGTCGGTGTGGACCAGGTGAACAAAACCGGAGACACGCCATTGCATTTTGCCTGTGAAAGAGGTCACCATGAGGTCATCTTGGAACTGATTAACCTCAAGGCCATGGCAAATATCCGCAATGAAAACGGTACGTTCTCATCTTGAAGTGAGATTCAATAGAGAAGCAAGGCATCGAAAACGGTTACTACCAGCTTGTAGCTGTAGTTATTAGCCAGCCAATAACATGCATGATAAAAATATATCTTGAGCAGTGTCACGAATGCAAGATTTAGCTGTAAGGGAGACAAAAAGGTTCCTGTATATCTTCCAATGATTTCAAGTTTTACAATTTTACCTCAAGCAACACGATATGAAATAATAACTACGAGTGTGAGTTTTTATCTTTATTTTTTATTTGTTATTAATTTTTTTTATTTTTGCCACCATTTTCAACCAAGCAAAGTCTCTCTCAGGTGCAATTAGAAAGCGATTTTAACTTTTTTTTTTCTTTATTCTTGATGTGAATTTTTTTTTATATCGAAGACATCAAAAAGCCATCAAAATTATATTTATACTTAAATATTGGTTTTGAAGAAAGAAAAAAAAACAAAAGAAAAAGGGTGCTTATTAATAAGCAATAAATTAATTTATTTTTTGTAAGCATAGGAATTCAACGTTGCATTTCATGTTTTTGGCATGACATGTTTAGTGAAAACTGCTTCAAATAACATAGATTCCTCTTGCCATGAGCTAAGTTTCAGGACAATGTTATTCATACTCACCCTTGTATCATCTCCAGGTGAGACAGCACTTCACGTCGCCGCGTATTCACGCTTGATTCAGCCGACTACCGTGAGCCGCATCATGGAGTACGTCATTAAAACACATCCCTGGGAGTGCCTCAACATCCAGGACAAGTGAGTATTCACAGAGTTTCATACATTTAGGGCCTTCTTTTTTATATAATGTTATGTATGATACAAAAAAAATAAGATGGTCAAGGTTGTGGGCTTAATCCTAAGTTCAAGTTCCGCAAACCTTAAACTTAAAGCAGAAATTAATAATCTGATTTTATGTTGAATAAAGTTGGTAAGTTTTGGACATGATATTCTTTATTTATCATCGCCTTTACATATTCGTAATTTTCTTATTGATATCGGTAATCTATGGAAAATTAGCCAATGACTAAGTTTATGATTTACTTTGCCTGTGTATAATAAAATATTTCGTTTCTTTTCTTTAGAAAAAGAGAAAAATCCTGTAAAAAAAACCCAGAAAATTAGAAAGTGCGTTAAAAATAAAGCCGTAGATAGTTGTTTTAAAGTTAAAAACTAAAACGAAAGAGAGTATTCGTGTTAACGGATAGCAGCTTTCTTTGTGATAGTTTAAATATCCCGTGTTGGGTAATACTGTTCTGAAGATGTTTACTGATTTGATATTAATATTGTAATCTCTTGATAGGATTGAGTCGCCAAGAGGTTATAGTGCAGGCAAATGTTCCACTAGCATCATGTCTTCTCATTTAATGCCTTAGAAGACTATTATCATAAACTGTGTCAACAAAGATTTTCGGTGTTTTAATGACGAAATTAAATAAATTATTATCTTTGTCTTTGTTTAATTTAAAAGTGCACAATCATAATTGATAAGATTTATGTAACCAAGGGACGTTTTTTATCATCTTTGATGACTGTCGACGCACCATTGCTTATTTTAGAACCAACTAAATGTAGAAATGAATTTCTAAAAGGTAGTTTCCCTTTTCTCAGCTTTTCAAAAGTCATTTGTAACATATTTTGGCACGAAACCTTTTACCAGAGTCTAGTGTATTCTTTTATTGTTGCTTTTTAGTGAAGGCAACAACCCGCTCCATATTGCAGCCAAGTTTGCCAAACCGGAAGTATTATGGGAATTCCGGTTTGTTCGATTTAAGGATCCAGACGCAGACGGCAATATCGCCCTGCATGAAGCAGTCAGGTAAAGAAGCAGGTCTCACAACGGCATTTAAAAGTTCATCGATATATTTAAAATATCAAACAAAAATTAGAAGCATTATTAATTTGTTTTGGTTTTTGTATATAGCTAGTCCACAACAAGGTGATCTCAGGCTTTCAGGCCCTCCGTCAGGCCAGGGCGCCGGTGGCAGGGCTCGAACCCTCGACAGAATGGTCCATGCAGATTTCAGGGCGGACTCGCTAGCCACTGTGTCACCGACGTCACTTATTAATCTGTACATGCTTTTCCACACCGTTCAAAATTTTCAGAGGGAAATAATGTTACAATTTTGCTTAGTAATGAAGGGTTCGTCAAAAGCGTTGGAATTATGGAAACTTCATCAAGTTTATGAGAGAGACAAAGAAATGCAATAGGAATTTAAAAAAACCTGCTGAGATTCTAGAAAGTTCTACTCTTGACTCTTTGAAAATCTTAAACGAAAAACAAAATAAGGCGGCATAAAGGTGTATGCATTAAACTCTTTAAATGAGCGCATGTTACTTACACATGCGCATTATACCGAATGCTTTAAAATAATTTTCATGAAAAAATGACAGGGGTGTTAAATGCTATCAGCCATAATGCTTTTAAATACTGGAAAATATTTCCCTTACTTTGCAGACACGGAGAACCGGAAGTGTTTGACATGATGCTGGACATCTTTGACGCCATGAAGCGAGACTGTGACATCAACCATCAAAACAAGATCAACAAAACTGCATTGCATTTGGCTGCTGAGTAAGGGGCCTTATAAACCTTAACTAAAGATGAGATTTCATTGTTTTATTATATTTATAATTATACCGATCCTACGTCCATGCCTTTATGTCTTCCCTAAAGACATCTTAAGAAAGTTTTTAGGTATTTGATTCTGATAATGTATACACTCCATCAGAAATTATTCTTCAAATTCGTAGGTTAAAAAATTAAAGATGGAAGATTTGGACAAAAATCTTAGAAATATTAAGAATACCATAAAAGAGATAGAGACTATTAAATCACAATACGGTTGCAACCTGAAAAAAAAACCACCTTGGTTGATCGCCCTATGACTGTGAAGACGTTCTTAGATCCAATTCTCTTTGAGACATAAGTGTGTG
>BLXT01006160.1:1701894-1712599 GCA_019648995.1 Plakobranchus ocellatus | reverse complement strand
CTTTGTGAAATATTATGTATTTCCATTTTTATTATCGTCGATAAGAGATAATTATGGCTGGTTAATGAGTATCAAGGGTTATATCTGGAAAAAAATTTTGTTACTTAGGGCACCACGAGTTACTTCCAGTGTATAGATGATAACTTTTCTGCTTTGTTCTACTATTAATCAGTCGTGGATTTATGTTTCATTTTCCTTTTTAATGGTCATTTTATTTTAATTTGCATGCAGATTCATCTTTTTTTTCTGCCTCGAGCCTGACATGGAAGCTTACGAAAAGTAGTGTTGTGCTTTAATTTAGAGAATAGACAGTTAATATTTCCTCTCTTAGTGACTTGTCTAGTGTGTGTATTTTCATTCTCTTGCGTGTACAAACTGCTATTTTCCTTTTGTTTAAATATTTTTTTATTTTTACTCTATCCTCTCTTTATTGTTTACATCTTTTTGTTATCTATTAAGCTGGCTCTAGGTGACTTGGCATGATATTCATTATTGATGTAAATTGTTTTAATAAATCAGACATGTGCATTAATCTGTCCTTTGATATTTTCCCTCAGCACGGAGAGGGCCGGTCTGGTTGGGTTTTGGTTTTGTTTTTAGTATGTTTTGAAAAAGGATTTATATATTTTTGGGGGGGCTTTAGTATGTTTTTATTTGGGTTGTTTTAGTTCGAGGTTACTAGATCTTTTTTTTCGTGGACATCAACATACCCAAGTAGAATAGTCTAGTTTTCTCAATAAAGTATATATCTCTTTATTTTTGTATACCCTGCACCGGTGTTGACTTTAGTGTGTGTTGTCGCCCACGTGGTTTGTCACACAGTGATTGTGGTGTCAGAGTTGTGCTCGTGTGACGTGTTTTATGTAATAAGGGTTTGTAGTAATAAGCCAGCTGCTCATTCGGCCCAAAGCCCCTTTACATTTTATGGTGTCAGAATTGGGATTTGTCAGGACAACCTCTCGCCCCTTTACATTTTATGGTGTCAGGAGTGGGATTTGACAGGACAACCTCACCCCCTTTACATTTATACTTTTTTAAACTGGATTACTACCCATGTTAAAAACAAAATAATTCTCATACTGCACTTGCAAATAAAAGTATGGGCAAATTGGTACCTTTTGGAAAACTTTCAAGGATGATCTCTTTCTGTCTGCGTCTCTCTCTCTCTCTCTCCCTCTCTCTCTATCTACCTATCTCTCTCTTTATCTATCTCTATCTCTCTCTCCCTCTCTCTTTCTCTGTCTATCTCTATCTGACTCTCTCTCTCTCTCTTTCTCACTCACTTTCTCTCTCTATCTCTATCTCTCTCTGTCTCTCTCTCGCACTCCCTTTCTCTCTCTCTTTCTATCTATCTCTATCTCTCTCTTTATCTACCTATCTCTCTCTCTGTCTCTCTCTCTTTCTCACTCACGTTCTCTCTCTCTCCCTCTCTCTCTCTATCTATCTTTATCTCTCTCTCCCCCTCTTTCCCTCTATCTATCTATCTCTCTCTGTCTTCTCTCTTTCTCACTCACTTTCTCTTTATCCGTCCCGTGCGTAGAACGGATTATTCAGCAACTAGTCTACTATGCTTGTGAAAGCCTCTATACCGTCTGGAATATTTTAGTTGAGTTTAGCGTTTATATTTATCACAATTCACATGTATACATACATGTACTTGGTTCATTCAAGCTAAGTAATCTCAGTTGACTCAGTAATGTGGATTTAAAATATCTGCGGCTTTTGTAGTGTCCTCATCATTGCGTGGCATAATTATTGCAGTTGAATCGGTTTCTGTGTATATAGTCGTCCCTGCGGTTTTTCGTACACGCAACTTTTGAACGAATTCGCGCAAAATAAAACTTTTGCACTTTGCGCAACTTTCGTGAAAAAAATGTGATCAATCAAGACTTAGGATGGGGTGTTTGGCATGAAATATTGAAAACAAAACTTAAGTAAATAAAAAAAAAACCGCAATACCAACAATAACAACAACAAAAGTCGGATTACGACAAGAACTTTCTTGGCAATTGAGATTAATACATATTATAGAAGGTGTCGTCACTAGGATCCGGGCCCTTCATGGCAGCTAAATGTAGGCCGTTTGGTGTTTTGCAGTTCGCTTACGTTTAGCCCTGTACTAATAGCATTGCCTTGTTGCACAATATTATTTTTAGTTGTTTTTTTTCCAAACTTGAACAGTGGCATTAGCTACTGCTAACTGTTGCTCAGTCAAGGCTACTGAGGTGTTTCTATTAGATCTATGTAAAAAGTCAGATTAGATGGAAAGTTAAGTGCTATACAAATTTAGATTTATCATTGCACAGATTGGTTCATCTGTTTTGATTGCTTATTCACTCTAAAGTTTCTCCATAATGTATGATCAGATTTTAAAGTTTTGAGCTTAGATCTACTGTTGCTTGCTATGCCGACTAGTTCCATTTTCGATAATACTGTTGAAATGCATCAAATTAAGCAATGAAAAACTGACCCTGCGCTCTAATAGATGTTTCTAAATTTAGCTTAGGATATCTCAGCTTGAATTGCAATAGGCTCCAATTTTTTTTTACAAAGCTGTTTTTTAAAAGATGAGCTAAATCGCTGATTAGACTTAAGATCGAAAAATGCAGTAACGTCTAACTTGCCCAAAGCCAGGAAACCAGGTGATGGCCGGTAGTGACGTTGCACGGCAACAAGACAATTGCGGTGGGTGCAGGCTGATACTAGATAGGTCCCTGCAAGAGAAAGTTTGACAATTCTATTTGTCACTATCATCTATTCGTCCTTTTTGGAACGTGGTAAAATTGTGCTCCCGCAGCTCTTTCAATACAATTCAATGGCATACATTCACAGAGAGAGGCAACCGATTGTTTTTAGGTCACGTGACACGCCTTGTTGCCGTGCAACGTCACTACCGGTCATCACCTGGTTTCCGGGCTTGGGGCCAGTTAGACGTTCCTGCATTATTCTATCTAAACACTAGCTCAGCGTGTCAGCGGTTTGGCTCATCTTTTCGAAAACAGCTTTGCAAAACAATGGCAGTTTATTGTAATTCACCCTGAGATTTCCAAGGCTAAATACAGAAACATGAATTAATGCACAGGATCAGTTTGTTATTGCTTAATTGATGCGTTACAATAGCGTTATCGAAAATGGGCACTGGTCGATCTAGCAAGCAACCGGAGATGTAACCAAAAAACTTTAAAATCTGATCAAACATTATGGAAAAACTTAAGAGTGAATAAGCAACCAAAATTGACGAATCAATCTGTGCAAGTATAAATCTATATTTGTATGGCTGTTAGCCTTCTTTCCAGCTTGAGTTTTTTTATATAGATCTAATAGAAACACCTCAGTAGTCTTGACCGGGCTAGTTAGAACTGGCTAGCGTTACTATTCAAGTTTGGGAGAGAAAAAAAACTAAAAATAATGTGCAACAACTTAAACTAGGCAATTCCCTAGCGTTATTAAGATTGCAAAGTTAACTCGATGCCCCGTGGTTTTTGTTGTTGTTGTTGTTTTCTAGTCAATTTAAAACATTCTAACATAATACACACTATTGTAGATCATTGTGATCTGCTCGATGACACACATAAAGTTTAGAGTTAAAATTGTGTTTTAAGTTTCCAATAATCGCATACCCGTGGATAAATGAAACGCTTTGATATAGCCTAAATCTTTTTGCTTGATCAAGACCTGCATGCATAAAAAATAACGAAGTGATTATTTTCCCGAACACTCGTGAAAAATGGTCCAATCCTTATTTCCCCGATCGCCTCCACGGGATGACAGGTCAAGGCAATCCTAATAATTTAGGATGGATGTGTAATCAGTGTCTGTTGCGTTGTTAAAATTTTCTGTTCTTTTTCATTCACTTCACACTTCACAGGAGTGACCAAGGCCATGCAGGTCCCACGAACAATAAAAAGGCGGAAACCTTGCTGAGCCGTTTGCGCATTGGTCTTAGAGGAATCATAGGGACTTAGGCAACGGGTTGACTTTGCCTCTGCCTGTAGCACATGACGTGCTTTCATCTGTTAGTCTGGTCTGTTCGGCCATAAAATAATTTAAAAAAAAAAACTATAATAAAATATCTGTATGGTCTATAATTTCATCTTGATTTGCACATAGATCAAAATTCATTTTATTTATGCAACAGTGGGTCACAACCATTGTTATAATTAGCTCATTTTTACTTTAATTATTTAAGTTTGGGGTGAAATACTGGCTGAAGGCCTATGGCCCTGTCTTTTTAAAAAAAAAACAACAAAAAAAAAACGAAAAGGTCAAGTGCATACCTAACTAGGTAGGCCTACTTTCTAAGCCTTGCATAGAGTAACTTTGTTGTATTGAGATCTAGAGTAAGATATCTAGATCTTGTCTAGCCATGAATATGCGGAGTCTAGCAAAGTAACTTGTTCCTCGGTCACGACCTTGGAACGTGACGCAATTGCATGAACGCGGAAGTGGAGCTTGAATGTAAACATTGGCCATGTATCCAAATGTTTTCTCAGTGTATTTGCGTTACATTTAGACCCAAAATAAGTCGGGATAATCCGGAAACAGGCCCACCGACTTCTAGATCTACCTTCATGTGCTACCAACGAAATGACGTGGTCGTGGGCGTGAAATTGTGTATATTTTGTGCATATTCATTATTTTACAAAAGAATTTGACCTACTGCCGCTTCATTTCGTCGGTAGATCTAGAATCTAGATCTCGTCTAGCATGTGAAGTTAGATCTAGAAGTAGGAGGGCCTGTCCCCGGGTCATCCCAAAATTAGTCTTGCCGTAACATACAAATAATTCTAAAAGCATACTCTTATTTATAAGTGAAGATTTGCTCATCAATGTGTCCATTATGAGTAGTGAGTGGGCAAAAGGCTGCATCGCCTCGTCAAATTGATCGTCGGCTCGATTCGCCTTTGCATGCATTGTACGGGTTCAGGGCGACAATGAAATAGCCAGGAAACGGCAATGTTGTTACTTTCTTTCGTCGATTCAATTACACCGTGACGATCTCGTAAACATTTTTTTCTTTTTCACAATAAATGCGTTTTCGAACCAGCTAATTTTATTGTCCGTTTTGTTTGTTTTTTATAAAAAGTGCTCAAATTTAGCCCCCTTTTTTTTTTTCGAAAACTTAAGGGTTTTTTCCACTTTTTGTCCTCCAATCGAAACAAAAGATATTTGATATTAACCGGCATTCATTTTTGCTAATGAGTATCTAATTCTAAGAGCCAGGAACATGTATTGTTTGTATGGCGTATTCAGTAGCAACACTTTTTGTCGAATTAAGTGGAGTGTGCTGTATTAAACTTTGCGAGCTTTGCCAGGAAAAAAAACAAAATGGTGTAAAAAATATTTTTTTTTTTTTGTTAAGCCAATGTTGGTTTTTTTTCCTGAATTCAACTCCCGTTTTCAGTCGATCTCAATCTCATTGACTTTCAATCCCCTCCTGGTGGGGAATTTAAGCTTATAATACATGTAATGATGTGACAAGATCATCTCACCAGGTTCGCGGGCCCTGAAAACAAAGGGGGCAGAAGAAGCAGCATACAAACAAGCTCGCTGACATATTCACATTGCTTGGTGCCTCAACCGTTCTAATCCAATAGCAACAGGGAATTTGCAAACAATGTGGTCAGCAGCCTAAAGGGGTACTGGCCCACTTTGAACATGAAAATCGTCCATGGTAAGCCGTGCCTCACGCAAAGCCATGGGCATTGGAAGTGTCGAAAGAGTTGAAAATATGCTGTATGCTTGGATGCAAGATGAAAAACCTGGCTGCTGGGGTGAAGAGATACAGTTCGTCCAATTAATGAAGTGCAGAACTTCTAATTCTGGTATTAAAAGAACACAATACGATTATGAAGCTCTTTTTAGCCGAAGTGAAAAGCTAAAATTGTCCTCTCCTGAAGACGTTTTTATTTACGAGATGTTGAAACAGAGAAAGAGCTCGAACAAATCATAGAAAGAATACAAACACCACAAGAGCAGGAAGAGACAGATGAAGGAGAGCAAGAGACATTGCTTCCTGCAGAAGATGTGCATGCCTTTGGGAGCCACTGTGCGAGTTCCCTATTCCTAGTGTTGACAAAGGGCGGGGAGACACTTAAATCTGCTGGTACATGTAGTTGTTCTGTACATAAGAAAGGGTGGGTTTTTTCGCATTGAAAGTGACCAAGGAATCTTGAAGCAACTCTATGCCAGAGCAGAGTTTACTGTAGTGCATGTCCAAAGAAATTAAGGAAAGCAGAAGACTTTCCTGGCCACGAAATACCTCTCTGATCTGCTGCAACTTATATCAATCCACAAGAAGCGGCCAAGGATTCATCATGTGTGCCGTATGTGAAAGACGAAATTCCACACTGAGGTGACTTTGTGTGAAAAAGAAAATGAAGTGCAATTCAAAATGTCATTCTAGTATCCACTGCTGCAACAAATCGACCATAAAATTAACAGCTAAAACTTTTAACACCGGTTGTGCTCAGCTAGATTTCACCAGTATCCAAATTGCATCCTGTTTATTTAGCATTATTCACTAATTTTTTGACTGTGAATGTGCAAGACCAATATGAGGAAATCGCGGGTGGTATTGATTTCTGCCGTGAGTGATATTTTGGCGAAAAGCGTTTTATTGCATATTTCAATCCGCCATCTCATCCCGTACATTTCTAGCTGGGTCCTGCTCTCCTACGTATTCAAATAAAGCTGTAATTAGTTTTGAAAAAAAGTCGTATGTACCCAAGCACAAAAACAGATTTTGATTACTACGGTAAGAGTACTTACAGTTGAGGATTATTTCAAAATCTTTATTGATTACTGTTGTATGGTTACTTATTATTGTATTCAATTGAATTTTGTTTCATGGATTAAAAAAAATAGTTGA
This sequence comes from Plakobranchus ocellatus, assembly GCA_019648995.1. Lineage (NCBI taxonomy): Eukaryota > Metazoa > Mollusca > Gastropoda > Plakobranchidae > Plakobranchus > Plakobranchus ocellatus. Next base: position 1,705,728 of record BLXT01006160.1, on the reverse strand, counting down.
ATACTGCCGTAAGTACGCACTTACGGTAGTAATCAATGACCGTAAAGTCCAGACGAACCTGGCGATTGTATTCTTTTATTTCTTTTAATAGCACTTACGGTGTCATTAGTATGTGACTATGCATATATGACTTTAGTGCTTATAATTTCATAACGCGATTTTTTAAATTTGAACATCATTTTGCTGTTAAAATAGGCTTAGATTTATCATGATACACCCTAAGATTATTGATGACCAGTTTTACTCTCTTGAATGAAAAGTGCCGATACCAAAAGTATCAAGCTTGATCAGATGACAAGATGACCTGTAGAAAAAGTTGTTGGATAATATGATTTAATCTGGTTACAATGTTATCTGTACTATAAATAGGGAACTTGCGTGTCTTTTGAATTGAAGAAGTCTAAGAGATTCTTGGCAAGTAATCGGTCCTTCCCATAGGCATCTATAGTAATAATGTAATGAAGAGCGACAGAAACATATTCATCCTTGTTTCTACTTATAAGACATTAGTAGAAGAATGTGTCTGCATACAGCAGCACAACACAGGCAATTCGCTCTCTAAACATTATACATGTAGCATCTTTTATGAGGAATCTTACACTTACAGACTCACTGATATTAGCTGATCATGTGGGTCCATGATGAGCCATAAGGCGTCTTCATCGGCGAATCTAGAAATGAGAAGCTGATAACGTCCATCTGGTTCAGTATGTTGTATGAAGAGTCAGATGAATTAAACTCGTGTATACTGTATGTCTCTGGACATTCCATTGTGTGACATTGTGTGTCTTCAAACTCAGGGGAATGACAACACGGGGAATATGATTTGCGCATGAAGGCAATGAACCGATGTAGCCCTGAAGGGATGGCTAATTTGAAAGAGGCACTTGGAAGACGAATCATATAACAATAATTTTGTATGGTCACATTTCATACTCAGACAAAGTAGAATATGTGATCTACACTGTCCTTTTGGCAAAAAGACAAAGTAACATAAGATAACCTTGTAAACATAGCATTCTCCAGTAGATCACTCAGAGATCTCTTTTGGTCGAAGCTGCTCCAGTGGTATATAAATCAGTTGATAGTAATAAAGAGCTAGAGAACTTATCATTCTCACATCCAGCCATGCGCTGTCATAGTTTTCTGAAGTAAACAATTCTTGTACTTGTAGATGTTGCCTTTATCTTCCAGGGACACCGCGTATGAGAAACAGCAGCAGCACCAGTCGAACACCTGAGTATTCAAAATTATCAAACGCCAGGAGAATCTTGATCATGATTATTAAAAACTAGAAAAAGGGTAGATCATTTAAAGAGAGGTAGATAAAAGAAGGGCGCAAGGGAGATTGCAGATTCCAATGCTTAAGAAAAAGTTCATAGAGAAATTCATTTCCGTTATTTCATTATAATGTTTTTTGTAAGGTACAAATACTGAAATAGCGCAAATTAAAAGCAGATTAAAAATCAACTCAACAGCGCGAGATTTCACAAACAAAATTCTCTCTGTTTCATTAAATCGATGTACCGGTCTGCAAATTTAGAGATTTGGAAAATCTTATTTCTTGATACATGTACTCTCTGCATTTGTGCGACTCTATGTTTTACACATTTTGAGAAAACAGACGAGTCAGGAGAGATTGAACCTGACATGAGAGAAAATCATAACGTCCACACTTAAAAGAGGAACGTGAAAAAATAAGATGTAATAAACGTAGGCATAACCATTGCTGACATAAAGGAACCCGAGGTTTTAACCAGTATGTAGACCTATACTTGCACACAGTACATACTTTGCACTTTACGTGTGACAATTGGTTACTGTGGATTGAGTCTAGATCAAGACTTGGAATGGTGAAGCTGTGGTTTGGCCTTGTTTACATGTAATTGTAATGATTGGTTACATTTTGAGTTAACCTAGGTTAGATTTATTTTAGTTTCCCAGTGCTATTATTGTTTTAACTTTGTTTACCTTTTATTATTTAGATCTAGGGATTTCCAGAAGGTCGAACATGTGAGAAGATTGCTTTCAGGAAGTTGTTACATGTAGAATGTATCCTAGTGACACGATAGTCAAGTTATGCTCATGTTTAGAGGAAGGAAAAAGGGGGAATAAATCATTAAATGAGACTTTTCGATAGGTCAATATTTGTACTTGTAGCTATTCTTGACTACAAACGTGTTCATTCTACTCATTTCTAGAATGAGTTGTTTGTTTAATATTGACCAAATAAGCTTATGCGTTGCATATCTAGTGTTTTCTAGAAGCTGTAGGCGGTAGATATAAAAGAGAGCACTGTGCAATTGTTGGGACAACTTACACAGAAGTTACAGAGGTACTGAGGGATGTTGTTAGCGAAGTTGTAGATTCTAGTTCTAAGGAATTTTAAACTTAAATTGCTGCTCTGAAATTGTTCTTCATTCAAATTAAAATAATAACCTTTTCGTTAAATTTTCGGCAAGATTTGGAAAGGTTTCAGTTGTCTGAATCATATACGATTACTGCACAAGATTGAAGATATTGCAATTTGCTGACCAAATAGATCGCTGAAGCGTCCTGGAACATCTGGTCAAAAAAGTCAAGCTGTATCGCCGAGGACTAAGACAGCATCATAAAACAGCAAGGACGGCAGTTAAATGGATGTATATTGCTCACGGCTTAAAGTCTTGCAAAAAAATTTAAAAGCAAAGACAAATTACTTCTTCTAATGGATATATTATGAGTGCATGGCTGGTACGTAGGAGTCAAATTAGAAATATTATCTTTAGCAGAGAAAAGAAAAAAGCGGTCTTCCTTTATTCTGAAGCCTGCGAAAGACAGAATCGAAATCAGCATACAAAAGCATTGATTTGGGAATTTGGCAACAAATTTGATTTAAAGAAAATCTTTCTGTATCAGTCGAAAATAGGTGGATGAATTTCACTCTCTAATATAAAATAAGCCTGTAAAGAAGCAGATAAATCTATGACACTCCAACTAGCCGCATGCATGTCTGTTAAGGCAAAAATCTCGTCAAAATGAAGACATGATTTGATTAAAAAAAAAACTTCAATATGTTCATAAGATATTCAGCTAATAAAACGCCATGATTATGAATAGCAAATGATCAAAAAAGTTCACTACATCACGCTCAAAAGAATCAGAATAGAAACACATGTAACAATACTAACATAAGGCACACGTTATTATAATTTTATCGTCTGATAACAGTGGATCTTGTAACGATGCCTCCAATTAAATTTCTTGATGAGCAAAAGCTAGAGAAAGACCAGTTTTGTTTTCGATGAACAATAATTTGTACACATATATGTATGGTGCCATACATAACCGTAATGCACTGCTGGCGAATCGGCATCTATCTTCTCACATGATTACACATACTGTGACATAGTCATATCAATAGCATTGGAGGGCCTAAAATACTGAAAATATAGAAAAGAAAGAACGAGAAGGGAGATAAGGAAATTTATGCAAGAGAGATGAGAAAAAAAACTGAGAAATAAAGCGAAAAGAAAGAGCTGTAATGAACAGGAGAAGATACAAAAACGGAGAGACTGAGAGGGAGAATCAAAGAGAGAGAAGAACAGGATGATCGAGAAGAAAAGAGAGAGAGAGAGAGAGAGAGAGAGAGAGAGAGAGAGAGAGAGAGAGAGAGAGAGGCAGACAGAGAGAGGCAGAAGTACCGAGAGGCAGAACCTAGCAGACATAGGTTTTATTAATATGTTCATTTTTATTGGTAAGGTTTCCAATATCGCCAATTTGCTGGTTTCTATGAATGCATTATTCGATTGACATAGGGGCTGTTCAAACAATCAAATATAATCTTACACTTGT
>BLXT01006160.1:1681492-1698464 GCA_019648995.1 Plakobranchus ocellatus | reverse complement strand
GAAAACTCTCCCGAGCCACCTCATGTGGCGAGCCGGACACTAAGAGTTAATAAGTGGTTAATTACGGAAAACAACTGCAGGTTTACCTTTTACATGTGATTGCACGGAATGTATTGCAAGAAATATTTTTTTTTCTTTTAAGAATAAGATCCCCAGAAGTTTGTGACTTGTGAGGGAAGACAAGTCAACATACTCACTACAAAAAACAATAGAGACAAGTCTTTTTAATAAAAAAAAAAACCTTCGTCGTACGTCGTATGCCAAAAACAGCAGTGACTTCTAATTTTCTAACATTGTTCAAAGAAGCCACTCTAGATACTGAGGCTCTCAGAATGCTTCAATCGACTTTTTTGTGTGTTACAAATCAGCTATTGGTATTACACAAATTCAAAATTATTTTTTATTAGAAAAAAATTTACATGTATTTAAAAAGTTGTACATGTACCAGTCTCCTAATGCCATGAGTCAAAAATGTCACGTTGCAAGAATAGCGGGCTAACTTAGCTAACGATTTTATGTCTGAGACTGAGAGCGAGACCAAGAGCTATTTTTGAAACCTGCAAACTAATTCAATCAAAGACCCCCACAGGCTTATTTACAAGGTCTTGACTGAGTTTATCGATAGATAATTTGCGTATTACGTTATTAATGCCTAATGGCCATTCAGTAGCAGTTTACATCGTGTGGGATTATTATTCGTGTTTGCAGTAGGCCTACTTTTGTTTATTAATATTAAATAGTACATTTTACATTACTGAAAGTTGTAGGTTTACAATAAACGGAACATTCGCTGATCAATTATACAAACTGCAATACAATTACAATCGAAAGTAAGATAAAGGTAAAATTGTCATTTCATTTTTTCAGTAGGCCTACATGTATTAATTGACTTCCCATTTCATCACAACATTACTGAACACAATCATCGTCATCATCACTTTCACCATCATAATCATTAGATGTAGTAGGTCTACATTCATCAATTCATCATCACCACCATCTCCATCATGATACACATGTAATCATTCTCAACACCATCACCATCGTTCTGTCTTCATACCTCCCTGCCTTTACCATTATCAATGTTCCATTATCACAGCCATCGGCATCCTCATCACCTGCACCATCGTCATTAGCATTAATTTCATCACCATACCAATTCATCATCATCACTATCGTCATCATTGCCATTATGATGATTGTCATCATCGACCTGTACACTCACAACCAATTTTATATTATATTAGGGGGCCATTATAATCATCCTTAGGCTTAAAAAACTTTCAAAGCAGCCAAGTATCTTACTGGGCATGGAAGATTTTCGATTTATTTTCTCTCTGCAGATAATTCAAAAAGTAATGATAGAACTAGGACACTAAATAATACTAATAGTCATTTTTATGGCATAATTTTCATGCACGTTACACTTACATTTACAATATATTTTATACCAGCCCACTGGATGCAATGTCACTTACGTTAGGCCTACCAGGCCTAGATCTAAACATCAGTCCCGGGTAAAAAAATAATGTTCTAATGGACTCAATGCGATTTATCTACTTAAGTGTAAATATTTTGAGTATATTCAATAACATGCAATTTTACTCTAGAAATGTCAATCCATGTTCTATATTTTTCAGCGCTTGCTTTGCAGGCATAGCAGAAGGGAATGGCCTTATAATTATGGTGCATAGGCCTGTTAAAGAAAACAGGTTGTATAAATAATTAAAAAGGCGGGTTTTTCCAGATTCATTGATTGGCACAACTGGTTGTGCAAATAATTCAAAAAGCGGGTTTTTCATTATTGACACAATAGAAACCTTTTTGAACTCGCAGTATGATTTAAAGACAGCGCCAACGTCCAATGCCATGATTGCAATGAATGGAAGTGGCATGGTCTTGGTCTAGACTAGGCCTAGTTAAGACTCGAGGTTGCCAGGTGCTTGTATTGTAAGGTGGCGAGGCCAAATCAGAGCAAAAAAAAAGTAAAATGCGAGGTTCATGTGGCGAAACCTGAGACTGTGAGAGTTTAAAAAGGTGCAGATCTACGTTTTGGGCCAAATTCGTAAAATACTCATCAACCCCCGTCAAATTGCTGTAACAAGGATATATATATATAAAAACACGTTCTGTTTATAATGATACGTTGGACCGGATGGCAACCCTGAGCTAACTAGCGCGCATAGGTGTTTTAGAGAAAACAGGTTGTGTAAATAATTTAAAAGGCGGTTTTTCATTATTGGCACAACAGGTTGTGCAAATAATTCTAAAAGCGGGTTTTTCATTATTGGCACAACAGGTTGTGCAAATAATCACTCCTTATATTAAAATAATTATGAAATGATCAAAAAAGGTATTGCTGTGCTCCTTTGATACTTTGCCCAATTGATGCTTGTGGGACAACATTGTATCTCCTTTTCATTTATCATTCTTCTATATTCTTGAAGTGTGAATGTTTAAGATCAATATGAGAGAATATGAAGTTCGTGAGAAAGGTGAAGATTGTCATCTAATTAAGTATCATTTTAATCTTTTATACTGAAACAAATAGTTACTTCAATATCAGTTCTGTAATTTTTGTGTTTCCAGTTCCATTGATACAAATTTTAACATACCGGGTATTACATGTATTAAATATGTATTGATCAAAAAGGCATTTGCTTTGCTATTCTGATACTTTGCCTGAGTGGTGTCATTCTTTATTCATGTATATCGCCTACGAGTTGTATAGAATGCCAACTCAATTGGTAAAAACTGATTCATACTTTGCCGAACACCAGCAGGCATTCTATACATTCTATTTAAAAGTGAGAATTTCACACATTGCTGGTAACAAATATAAAAACAGATGAACCTGTGAGCCATTTTGGTAAAGGAAACTGGGCTTCTGCAACCCCCCCCCCCCCCAAAAAAAACAAGTGTGTGTTTTTTAACTTCAATCAGTGGCGATAACTGACAAAATTACAATATCTGTTCCCTGAACATCGACTTAAGCAGTGTTGAATGTATGTTTGAGCTTAGCCTCATTATAATTTACTTAATGAGATCCATTTTCAAGATTCCCTTGTATTAGCCAGCACAAAGATGCATAGACTGATACACATATAGAGTGGAAAAATAAGCTATCTCTATGCCAAGTCTAATGTGTGTCTATTTTTTTTTTTGTGTGTCAACTTTATTAGTTTGCTGAGCAGAGATGTAGCAGGCAGTCTTGTTCTTAAGGAGTTAAATTGCAGCAACTAGAAATCTATCTATATTCTGTTTTATAAGTTGAAGTGTTTAACAATAAAAAATCTGATTTAAGATCTAAGAGTTTGCAAACTTAATGTAAATTAGATTGCAGAAATACTGCAGGAAGAATGAGTCATGCTATTGACAGCAATCAGCACCCCCCCCCCCCCCCCCCCCTTTTTTTTAAGAGCTAAATTTTGATTACCATAACATTACATGCCCCATCACAGGACAGCATTGTTATGCCTACTTAAGTACTATGGTGGCAAAACCAAACAGGGGTCTAAAATTTATTTTCAGCAGGCCCATAGACAACAAATCACACTACACTACAGCCAACAAATGCAATAACCAAAAAAAATTGTATGTTCTGTGTCTCTCTCTGTTCTCCGTTCGTTGCAACAGGTACAGTGTCAGAGTCAGAGCTGTTCTAGACTAGATGCTCTGCCACAGAGAACAAAGAGAGGTGCTTGACCTGTTGGGTTAGTACCACACTTGATGGCGACACTATACTTTCTGCACAGCATAATGGGTAAAAGGTTACTCAGCTATTAAAGCCCACATCTTCTACTGCTACTATCACTACATGTACTACCGTAAACATAAGCATTCTGTCATCTGAAGCCCAACGTCAGATGGTCAGTGCCAGCACAATAATATCACTAGGAAACACCATTTAACTTTTTGGGAGGCGCACCAGTTTTAAGAGCTGAAATGGGGTAAATTGGGGCCACCGATTTCAAATACACATGTATTGGTTTTTAGATATATCCGGTCTATTTTATATCGAGTTACCGGGCAGACTATTGCTGGTGCTAACCTGTGTACTGCTTTGGACTTTTTAAAGCAGTACATGTATATCATTGCATTTTCAGGATAGATCATTGATAAATGGGAGGTAACTCAGTGCAAAAAACTAGACCTGATAGAAAAAAATCCGACATACAGTACATGTATTTTTTATACCAAATAAAACAATTCAACGAGCGAAATAACTGATGGACCAAAGGAGACCTTTATTCTGCAATCGTAATGACAAAACAACTTGTTGCTGCTCCAAAGCTATTTATGTTTTGAACTGTAGGAATCCAGACAAGGCAGATTCAATGCATTTGAAAGATTCCTTAATCCTCCAATTCCAGACCCCAGAAACTCCCCATATGTTTACATCTTGAGCTTGGTACGTCTCCAATGGCGTCTTTTGGCATTATATCTATGGATAAAAAAAAAAAAGTGTCAAATAAAATGTCAGAAGTGTAATAAAAGCAACGGATTATGAAAAAACACGACCACTAAAATTAAAAGGAAAAAAAATCAAGATATAAAAAATGGTTGACAAATCGTTTGTGTTGTGTTGTGGTACAAGAATGGCAGCAGGAAATGGACTTTATTCCTCTAAATCAGATTTTTGAACTATGAAAAATATCTCCATTCTGATGTAAGCAAACTTTAAAAACCTTGATTTAAGTTTTTTTTATCTCCCTTGAATTAAAAAGATCAGATTAAAGATGAAGTCTGAGTGACACACAGTAAATACATGTACAACAAAATCTGTATAGCTCTTGGCCCAGAGTAGATACTCAAAAAAGATTTTGAGAAATATCCTCTTTGGAGTGCAAAGTGAAATGCTATTTTCATGACAGCATACATGAGAAAATGAATTTTCTTTACATTTCACTTGTTATTTACATGATGCAATAGAGGTATACAATTATTTGGAAGCCATAGCATAAAAAAAACTTCTTCAAATTATCTTGATGCACAGACAAAGACAAAATTGTACAGTTATCAAAAAAAAGTTGTACAAAGGGAGGAACTCTAAAGATCCCTTTAATTTCAAGAAGTAAAAGTTAAAATTATGACACAGTACTTTGACAATATTTTCAGGGATAAAGCAAGCTGCTAAACAGCCTAGGATAGGTTCTAAAAGTTAACACATATGCAGCTAACAGATATGATTTAAACTGTTTGCTCCTGGAAATGTATTATAACTAAAACAAAACCTACATTCAGGAAGAATGAGAGCCAATGCATATGTAGACCTCAGCTAGGTGATGACAGGCAGGCTGCATCCCAGTTGAAATTAGCCTACTCTGATAACATAAATGAGATAAATCATGGCACTTCCTTCCTCCTCCCGAGATCTAAGAAGCAGAAGCATTCAGACCTGGGTCCCAGTTTTCTTTTCTTTTTCCATCTCCACCAACATTAACAACAATAACTGCCTGTAAAGCAGGCAGGCGGAACACACATTCACACAAGAATCACTTGCCACTTAGGGCACAGTGTTGCTTTCTCTGCAGCCACAAAGAGTGCTTTCAATACCAACAAAATCTAAAAGACCACTTTGACCTGACTGGATTCTCCGGCAGACTTCAATTTCACCTATGTTTTAAATATAACGTAATAATTTAGTAAAATTAAACCACTTCAAATATCCAAGAATTGACACAATCAGATTTGAATTATTTGGAAGACTAGTTTCAAAAATAAAAAAAACTATTGTAAGGCTTAAGAACTTCACTTTCATCAAGTATAACTGTCTATAAGACTAGACTTACAACTTATAGAAAGTATGCCATATAATTAAGAACACAACACCAAAGTCTCTGTTCTCTCCTCCATTAAATATTTGTTAGTCATGAGGCAATAGCAAAGTTACAAGAAGTGCCGTGTGCAGCTCTTTTAAAAACAAACCAGATAGATACAACCAGGCTTAGCAATTTCAGCTGAGGAGTTTTAATGATTTTGCCTAAAGATACATGATGACTGAAGACAAATGAAAAAGGCCATTATACCGATTTCAGTGAAAAAGCAAAATGCTGTGATAATGTTCAAGTCTTTTAAACATTTGCTGAAAACATTTTCATTAGCATAAGCGCGCATTATTAAATTCTCTGATAAGTGATAATGTGAAATGAGTGACAACTCTACCATACTTTTGTATCTCCCTCCTGCTTTATAGTAGATTAAAAATAGACTAAGACTATGAGCATGTCCATTCTTAATACTAAATATTTTATAATTTGAATTTATGCTGAAAAATGACACACATAATACCGAGGGTTTCCTTTTTTGTATTTTTTATAAGACAAAGTGAAACAAACTGATAGAATTATGCTTGGTAAAAGTAATGAAAAGATCATGTTGTTATGAAACAACAGAACAAGTTTTATTTGATTTCATTGAATTATTTGAAGATTGTTAGAGTTTATTTAAAGTTTATATAAAATTATGGGATGTAAGACATACCCCAAAAATATGAAAGGAAAAACAAATAGATTGATTTCATTTTTTTAAGTTTTAAAATTTTAGCTCTATTATAATTTATGTAGTTTTGCAATCTTTATTTTGTCTTTTCAATTTTTAAAGTAATAATAAATGATGCCAAGCATGTTCTTCATTTTCAAAATGAAAAGCCAATTTAATAGTACTAATAATTTAGTGAGCTTTATTAAAATTTAAAAAGCACTTCTCTTTATCAGATCTCTTGAGAATGGGCCATATTCTCATCTAGTGGTATCCATAAAAAAAGGAAGTGACATATTCCTGTTTTAAAAACCACTACGCTTATTTGAAATACATAAGCAATGTTATTGTTGCAAGTACCAGAATTAGTACTAGTTACATGATGATAAGTAAAGTGGATTACTGGTAATGATAAATTTCAAGTGCCAAGCAAGGGTGAGGGCTAGTGAAAAGAAAATAAGCACTGAATACAATGATCAAAAGCGGGTGATCCTTCAAAACTATAATGTCGAAAATTGAACACAAATAAAGTAATAGTATTTGTATCGATATAGTATATTGTATCAACCAGAAGCATTTAAAAAATATAAACTACTTCAAAGAGGCAAAAGTCAAAGTTCAGTGTAAACGAAAATGAATTAAAATCTTGATTCAACTTACGCAAAGTAAGAAAAAATCGTAGTTTTGACCTCCAAAACAATGCATAATTTTGGCTTGAAAAACATACTTTTATATTTTCTCGTAATGGTTGGCAGCTCTCATTCTCGTATTTTGTTTCTTCTCTTTTTTTTTTAAAGCCCAATTAGTCTATTTCTAACCAGTTTCCATCATTGCAAAGCTTGTTAAAGTGGTTTAAACTGTACCAATCTAACTTTTGACTCATTGGTCTTCAGACATCCACTTAATGAACAAGATTAATTCCAAAGATGAAGAGCAAAGCTTTGCCTACCTAATTGTGTTGCCAGTCTTCATCCTTACCCATTGAGGGATGGGTCTGTTTTGCTTCATTTTACGGGCAAGTTTTCTCTTGGTGCGGAAAGACTTGTGAGCCCCCTGAAATAAAACAAAAGTGGCTGAAGACAGAAGGTATAAATGCAATAACTCCAAATTTTATATGGGCAGAGGTCTAAAATTAATTCGTAACCCTTCACATTTTCACAAAAAAATTAAAAAAAGCATGTGAAGTTGTTAGTCATCAGTAGCAAGAGAAAGTACACATGTATTTTAGCTTTGTTCTAATCCTATTTGTTGGGACCTTAGCAAACAAAAACAAGTTATCGAAATATTGAAATTTATATCAAGTAATTTTCATGCATTACCATGGGTACATGCTTGTTTAATACCTTTTGCTTTGGTATTAAATAGTAAACATTATACAGTTTAATAGTCTAGGGCTATGATGTAAAATGGGCAGACCCGTCACCATAAGAGAGAAAAGTCTGAAAAAAAAACATCCAAAAATTAAAACCTGCCATCAAAAGTGATGAATGACAGGCTTTGTTCGTTTTATTTTTTCTTCTCTTTCCATATTGCAGAAAAATTATCGAACATCAATGAAGATTGAAAAAGGGAAAAAAAGGTAAAATTCAAAGACCAAAAAATCTTTCATCATGAAAGGATCTAGACAATCTCAATTGGAGTAGACATAAATTAGACATTTCTTGTAGTTTTTGATGTGTTAGAAACAAATTTGTCAGTCTCTCCTTTGATAAAAGAAAAATTCTGGAACTAGACCATAGCCTATTTGTTTCATGAGGCTTATAGCAACATTTAAACTAATTTATTACTTGTTCCGTTACTCATGGCTGAGAATGGTCAAGCATTACGCTATAATTCTTTTTTCATTATTATACATACAAATCATGTTTCTGCACTCAAAACTATTCTCAGTCAACCTCATAACATTGCCGTTGCTACCCTTACATATTGCCCATGACTTAGGACTTTCAATAAAAGTTATTCTTTGTCTGACACTACTGAGTTTGCCTTCAATCTTTCCAGTGATATGATAGCTAGGTGTTCTAAACCCTTTTTTCGCCAAATATGACCTAAAAATTGTAGTTGCCTCTGTCTTATAGTTTTAATTAGTGATCGTTCAAGATTGGCCTCTTTCAGTACCAATTCACTGTACTTTTTACTGTATATCCTCATCATTCTTCTGATAACCTCTACTGCTTCTAGTTTTCTCTTGGTTTCTATGTTTATTGTCCAACACTCACTACCATACAAAAAGCACTGACAATACATGTTTTCATTACCCTTATATTAGTTTTCATACTTATACTTCTGTTTGCCAGTAATGTTTGATTTTTTGGAATGCATTTTTGGCCATGGCTATTTTTTTATTTATTTCACTTGTGCATCTGCCATCTGATGTTATCAAGTAACATAGATAATTGAATTTTTGGAAGACATTGATTGATAAATATTCCAAGATATTTGAGTGGAGAAACATGATCGCCAATACCTGTGCCAGACTAGGCACCTAACCTCTAAAGATACATAAAAATGATAATCGAAAAAAAAAAAATTGGTGGGGGCTATCTTTCTTGAGCTGAAATCTGCCTTTAGGCAGACGATTCCCAGCCCTAGCTACTATTTTGCTTTGTCTGTAGCTGAAGTAAAAATTTACTAAGACATTATATAGAGCCTAGCTAAAGAGAAGGCAAAACAGATATTTATCAATGTCTTTAAAAAAAAATACTAAGGCTAATGTGCAACAATTTAACTTGTTGCATCGGACTCAATATTTAACACTGATGGAGGATTTTCACACCAGGATTTTGAACCATAATATAATCAGGGTGATACCTTATGCTTACTACACTTCTGAAGTAACATCCTATTAAAATGACATGATCTTAAAAAAATAAGAATGATAACATGTTTTATATTTTCGCCACACTCAAAATTTTTTACCACCATAGGTTTGTTGAAGAAATGTTGGCCATCTTTTTTTCACAAAGTATTAGCCTAGTCTTCATCCAGTCTAAGTTGTCTATGCCTAAGGCTCATCATAAGTTTAAGTAGAAGTCATTCTAATAATACATGTCTTCATTTTGTCAAATAGTAATATCAAAGAGGATGGCTGATTTTCCCTTTGCCTACATTCATTCTTTAAAAACTCGAAAATTTCACTGGTCTTGTTTGTTACAAGCTACCCCTAACAGTTGTTCAGACATGAGTAAGTTGTCAACTGAGGGTTCTATCCCTGCTCCTTATGGGTCAATCTCTCCATACTGGTCTATTTCTTTACATTACAACTTTGTCTAGAATTAAACATCATCCTTCAGATCTGCTGATATGATTATTGAAACGTTTAACAATCACTGATGTTCTCCAGTTTCAAAGCTATGGTAAAATTGGTTTTTGAGAGAATGGGATTTTAATGATGGAAATAAAATTGTTCCTTTTCACAATTTAAAAGGTTAGAATTGAAACCAGTTAAACATCTGTCTTGTGTGTTAAGCACGCTATCCTATGAGAAACAAGTTGAAAAGGAATAATTTTCTTTAGCAAGGATGAATTTTAAACGGAGTTATTTTTATTGAGTTTCAATGCTCGAATCAGGAACATGTGGCTCAATTTAAAACCATTGAAAATCAACATGCTCTCAAAATTAAAATGAAATGTCAGAGCATTATGTTTATGCAGTGAACCCAACACTAAAATTAACACTACTCTTTTTTAATCCCATACGCATTCCTAAAATGTGATATGCTAGCACAGCAGTTGAAAAAAAAATTCCAGGAATTTGTGATATTATCATCAAATATTCAAGAGAATTAGCAGCCTGTTAAGACGTCAGTTAATAAGATGTTAATTTTAAAAGCAAAATCAAAATAAAATTATCAGGTATACGAAGTATATCACTAACAATAAGAGATGAGCACACATCCAAGCCTACTATGATATGATATGATACATCACCAGCAGCGAGGGATGTGCGCCCAACATCAACCAAAACTCAGTTAGTCCTACTCATAAGGCAGTAAAGACTAAAATAAAAAGGATTTAATTTTCTTAATGTGATGAGAAAATTATCTTTTAAAGGAATTTAGTAATAGTGGCTATTTCTTTCAATTTTTTCATTAAATGATCACAACATTGTTTTCATAATTAAAATTAAACTTCCCTAACTTTGATTCATTGTGGAAATAACAGCTTAGCGGTTTGTTTGTTTTTTTTCTTTTTCCAAAGAATAATTATTGAAATAAGGACTTCACAACATTTTTCTAAGCAAGAAATGGAAGGTCTGTCAACCCAAAAAAACAACCAAAGGAAAATGTGACAGCAATAGATCTAGCGTTATTTCTCAAGGCATGCCTTAAAACTAGCACCAATAGAGGCTAAATAATAATGCCATGAAAATGACACCTATGATAATTGCAAGGCATGCCTTGCAAGAGCAACTTCGACGTTGTTTTCAAGGCTTGCCTTCTTACTAGCACCAGCGTTATTTTCAAGGCATGTGTCGCTCTTCTAACACAGAGGGGCCAAATGATTTTATGCCTTGAAAATATCGGCTTCGTTTTCTTTCAGGTGGTTCCCCAGTGTGGATTGGAAGTATGCCTAATTTCAACACTTCTACAAAAGTAACCACCTAGGCATAGATCAGTTTAAAAATTCTCTATTAAGCTACACTGCAATATAATAGTGTTAACATTCAATTTTGCTGGTCTAAAGGACTATATCTAGAATCTATTTCTAGATTTCTAGATCTAGATTCTAGATCTATTTTGCGATTTACAAAACAGTCATATGGGTCTAGGTCACATCTTTATCTAGTAGGCTACCAGATAATTTTTAAAAGCAATATGCCGGAATAAGATTTTCTGGTAATCCTTTCTGTCTTCGGGTTTTGTTTATGCCTACCAATAATACTGACGAAATGAAGTGGTTTCATGGACAAATGGTCCAAATTTAGATATAAAATCCGAGAGATCTCAAGACACGGTTTCAATCGCGACTTATTACGAAATCGAGCCTAAACAACTTAAACTTACTTCATTACGTCAGTATCATCGATTTCGTCGGGACCGCAGATTCAGTGAAGGTTCACTTGGAATAATCGTTTGAAATCATCCACATGTAGGTTTAGGCCTTACTATTCGCCCAGATCCTTTAGATCGAGGTTATTATTGGTACTTTCGTTTTGAAATGAACATTTCAAATGATTTGCTTATAAAGTTGGTAATGTCATAGATTAAAAGACGTATTAACTTGGTTAGAGATTATAATATTTCATCAGAAAAAACACAGATAAAGAAGATGAACTGGTCTAGGACAAAAATAATACTGGATAACTAACTCACCATTTTCAACACCCTGAGAGGAATCCCAAACAGAGTAAAAGGACCGGAAGAGGAAACGTACTGACAGGTAGTAAATTTACGGATTTTCTTCTATGGTAGTGGCTACAATAGAAATAGAGAAAAAAAATAGAAGCAGTAGAGACATATGGTTTATCAGAAAATGATGAGGATATCCTGGACAGAAACAAAAGTCAAATTAATTGGTTCTGAAAGAGGCTAATCTTGAGCGATCAGTAAGTAAAACCATAAGACAGAGACAACTACAATTTTTAGGCCATATTTGCCGACATAAGGGTTTAGAACACTTAGCAATCACTGGAAAGATTGATGATGAGAAGCTTCAATTTAACAAGTTGTGTGCATATCTTGCAAGAGCAGAAGGATTTGCAGTACAAGAACAACGAAAAAATCATTAAACTAGATGTTTTTCTCCTCCTTGTACAGCAAAAGGCGAAAGGGTTAAATGAATCACCTAAATTATTATAAACCAATCATACTATCACTATAACTCTCGGCTTTTCCCGCCGACAGCCTGCTTCCACTGGCCAGAAAAGCTGATGTAAGCAGGTGAAATTTCCTTCCCTCTTTTTTTTACTTAAAGTCCTCTATGTTTCTCGAGGTAGACTACTTGTGCGGAGTAAAATAATGCTCCGGGTGCCTAAGATGAGCCCACACTAGAAGCAGCATTTCACTTGTCTAACAATACATGTTTAGAAATACCCTAGTTTATTTGGGCGAGAGCCAAGTCGGCTCCGACTTCCATCTTGTCGAAGCGTCGGAGCTATCCTTTGTGTTTTACAGCCTGGTCTTACGTCAGCGGCTCTGTTGGATAAGGGAAAGGGAATGCCTTTTCGTGACCACGCATAATTCTACTGGCCTTGCCGCGCGAACCACAAGGCCAGCCTTGTGAAATCAAATTATCAGGCCAACTTGAAGTTGGGTAGAGCACACAAAGTGCAACATCAGGTCGTCTTGTCGGCTATTACAAGCCACGTCGCCTCCAGTGTAGACCTACGCTAAGTTCAGACTTGCGGATGTCGGTGAAAGCTGTAACATTTGAGCAGGTTTTCGAGTTGTCTGCTAAAATGATTTCTGAGTGTGAGTGCGAGAGAAGCGGTGGCTCATCTGTTACGGCAGTTGGCTACCAAGTCAGAGATCAGAGGTTCGAATACCAGTCCAGGCCAAATCAATTTATCATAACTCTTCCGTGTCTACCTAGTAGTAAATGGGTAGCTAGGTTTCTTAAGATCCAGCGAAAGTAAAGGCGGCGAGGAAAGCAATGGCAAACTACCTCATAATGCCGTATGCCAAAAAACAATCAGGACCCTACTCTTGGTTCCTGGAATAAACATGGATGTAAAAGAACAATTGCGCCTGGTGTACATACGATAAAGCCTTAAATGTAGAACATTAAACTGATTTAAAAACCTATTAAAGGAGGTAAGTTTCGAAGAAAAAAAAGGAGGGGCGAGGGGGTTTAAATTTAACAGAAGACAGAGATTATGTTTATCAGTCACAAAGCATGCAAGACATTTAATTAGTTGTTGAGGATATAAGACATAAAATTAAAAAAATATATTTTTTTTCAAATATCTGGTCTCATCGCTTAAGCTCGCAAAAGTATTGCTGTAGGTCATCTCGGGACATATATAGGTTATATCTAATATTCTAAATTATTTAACCATCAGAATGGTTATGCTTTTTGAAAGACATTAATGCAGGAAAGTAATGTCGCCAAAAAATAAGAGGTCAATATCTTTAATGTAAATAAACCATAGATTTGTTGCTGTGGATCGTTCCTATAAGTTATTATATCATCTTGTCTCCGGAGTTGAGCCTTGAAGACGTTTTTCTGCCAACAAGGTGACTCAGCAAATCAGCGCTTAAGTTCATTTTTAATGACACTAAAAATGGGAGCTTACTGTGACTCACCTGTGCACACACTAAACTTTAATATAAATTGTCTGTTGTTCTTTATTATTTGAAAATAGAATCAGCTGGCTTTGATAAACAAGCCTAGATCTAGCCTAAAAAACTAAATGTTGACTAAAAATCATTTGGGGGAGGGGGGTGGATGGGCGGGGCGTTATGATAGTTTAAGGTATCCACCTAAGAAATTAAAGCATAGCCTACTAAGAATGCTTTTAAAAGGTATAGCTTTTCATTTCTGTTTTTTTTTCTCATGGCTAAATAGCCATGGCCAGATAATGTCTGGAAGAAGCAGGTATTGTTATTCTTTTAAGATTCGAGGAAAAAAAAACCTTTGCAACAAACCAATACAAAGATGTAAAATTAGATTTTGAGATGTAGACTAACAAATCCTATAAGGTCTCAGGCTAACCACATATGAGATACCTAAGAATCGATTGTTTCCTTCATTTTTTTGTTTTTTTTTTGTTTTGTGGTGTTGTTTTAATTTATCGGAATTGGGTTGAAAGAGTGTGAACTTTGGCAGATTTACACTAAATTTTGTAAAGTACCCTCGGCGTATCTCGTTGATAGATCGAATGGTGTTTTTGCTGCCCAAAATCAGGAGGAGATACTGCAACCAAATCAGCAAAATCTCTTATTATGGCCTTGTTTTAATCCATCCCCTACCCTTTTTAATCCAAACACCTACGCTTTAATTTGTTTTTTCAATTAATGGTTTTGAGTGATTGATTGTCCGATTGATTGAGCAAATAATGATGAGACTAATACACACTTCCATGGGAGAAAATACTATTCACTGCTGATAACCTTGATAATTTTATTAGATTTTATTTTTACATACTGTTTAAAGAGTTGGCAATAAAATATCTTTCGCAGTAAAAATGTAAAAAGCTAAAAATATTGAATTGCCCTGCTTTAGTATATTTTTTTATCATTAAATGCGGTACTACAATGTTGACCTTAGTGATTACTTGAAAGCATTCTTATATTCTACATTTTTTGTACATCTATAGATCTAGGTCTACTTTTGACTTGTGAGTAATTTAAAGGAAATGTATATGTCATTTGATCGATTAAAAGAGTAAATGAATCCATAAAATCCTATTTTGAAGGTGAATTGCATTTATAATGTGCCAAATTATCCTTTTACTATCATATGAGATCTGTGAATGGGGAAGACGACAGTCATTTTTTTTTTTTTTTTTTTTTTGGCATTTGTCCTGCCTGTCCTTAAAAAGGGCTTGCAATTCTTTTGTTGGGAAAAGCAAGCAACAGAATGTGGTGCGATCTATGCCCTAAAACCTTGCTGAGCAAACAACGAGTCTGCGACCCTCTATCAACATTTCAAAGTTTAGGTTGTTTTCAGTCTATGGGTCAACATTAATATTATCTGCCAATTTGCGAATCATTGACAACATTCCGCCAATAGTTTGGCCACATAACTTTTTTTTTTTGTTATTCTTTTAGCTTTCACTCTCTATATAGCTAAAACTAGTAAAAGGTGTGGGCCAGCCAAGCAAGCAGTGATTTTATTGTTGGATGATTGGCGTGGTTTGTTTGTGCAAAAATGCATGCACGCTGTTTTGCTTTATTTTATGTGTAACAAGCAATTTATAATTTATGCCTTTTTTCCTTCATAGATACTGTTAGGAATACACAACAATGTCAAAGATGTGAAATCCTTCTATTCGTCAAGCAAGGAACAGCATGAACAATAATGATTCCAGGGGAAGATTACTGTGATGATGATTATGGAATTGTGAGATAAGATTGTTGCATATGTTGTTTTTTTTTCATTCATAAAATTTAGGTTTTGATGTAATCATTACTTATCTTTTATTTTTGTCATAATTTTCTTTTGAATGACATGCAATTGTTCACCAAAGCTTAGAGCTAAATTTAGAAACAAAAAAAAAACAAACATTCTTTTGTGTTCTCAAAATTCTTTGCTCTCACTCCTATGCATTATACTTCTTTTCAGTTTTTGTTGACTCATTGTGTTGAAACATGTGTATCGTTACTAAAAAAGGCATAACCCTCAAGCTGATTAAAAATCTTGCTATTGTCCTTTTTTTTTTTTTTTAAAGAAATAGATACTTTAAAAAATGAGAAGCAAAATAGCTAGAATATTTTTTTTTCCTGTTTCTCAAACCTGATAACATTTTTTTGTTAGAAACATATATGGCATGATATTGTCTCCTCATTATTTTTTGCTATGCAGGGGTTACATTCTATGCAATCAATTTGAAAATATAATTTGGTCATTTTGCAGAATCCATATGAAAGTTTTATGAAGAAGCATCTTCAGCACTATGGCTATTATACAGGTGAGATGATTTCTTTTGGAACATTCATGATGATGTTCACCAAATTTTTTTGATTATCATTTAATTCAAACCTTTATGTGAGTCATCTCAGAATATCACCTATGTAAGTTACAATGCTTCATGATCCTCATAGAACCAAAGGCTATAGAGTAAGTAAAGACACCCAGGCGTTTTCTTCAGGCCTACATTTTATGTTCAATGGAGCCTAGATTATGATTTCAACTTTTTATTAGATCTATTTCTTTGGTTTAACTTTTTGACACTCCTGCGCCAAGAGCTTAAAATACTCGTAACTTATAAATTATGTTAAATATGGAACTTGATTATGTTTATTCATGATTACTAATAGAAAAATAAACACTCATACACAAGAAGGTGATCTTTTGACTCTAGATCTAGATCTGCATATAAAACCAATCTGCGTCTACTTATTCAAATTTGCTTATCGATCCATCTATCCATCCATCTGTTGATAATTTTCAGGAAAACTAAATTAGCTTTCTCTGCCTTCTCAACCATATTCCAAAAATTATTCCAATTTGATTATCAATCCACCTGCCTGTCTGTTGATTATTTTGAGAAAAACTAAATTAGCTTTTTCTCCCTTCTCATCTCAACCATAAAGTCACAAAAGCATTGAATAAGAAAAAATGTGATGCAGCCTTGACTTGTAATAAAATTAAAATGCGTGACATGAAAATTTTTGAAGATTGGTGACTAAAAATTAAAAGTTAGACTAAGAGACAGACTGACAGATGAAGATGGCAAATAGATCCAGATTGAGAGACAAAGAAAAATAGAAGGAGGATAAGAAAGAGAAATGGTTACGAGGGATAGATCTAGATCTATGGATAGATAGATAGATAGATAGATAGATAGATAGATAGATAGATAGATAGATAGATAGAGAGAGAGAGA
>BLXT01006160.1:1614951-1625828 GCA_019648995.1 Plakobranchus ocellatus | reverse complement strand
TTTTTTTTTTTTTTTAAGTTATTGTAGTTATTTATTGTAATTGTCGGGTAAAGACATTTGGGGACCACTTTTAATGAGTATTTTCGGCGAAACGTTTATGAAATGCAAATACGAACTCGTATATGACTTTCTTTGTGTTGTGTTTTGTTTTGTTTTGTTTTGTTGTGGTTGTGTTTTTGTATATTTTTATCTTTAGTTTGTAGCATCTAAAGTGTACAAAGGTAAGCTCAGTTTTGCAGTTTACATTCTATTGGTAACGAGTACGAGTTATGTCAGACAACCTGATTACATTTCGGATTCATCTACATCCGGTCATATCAGTCTCTTAGAATCATAGTATTCTCCTTCTGCTCTTTTTCCCTCTATATGGGTAAGGTTTTTTTTTTTCCTCTAGGGAATCGATTTTGTAAAGCTCAACTTATACTGCCGCCACTAGGCGCAATAATTAAAAAGACATATTTATCCCCTCTCTTCGTTCTTTGAAACAAACTGCGTGTTCGTCGACCCTGACACTTGCAAAAGAACGATTCGACGTGGCTTTGCTTTATTATAGACAGCAAAGAGAGACGGTTAGTTATCGCACTCATTTAAACAGCAGTATAGTTTGAACCTAAAAAAGATCAGTCTGAAAGCCTCTCGTTGTCTACTTCAGTTATCATCCTTTTGTCCCCTCCATTTTCGAAATAAAACTTACATAGACGCATCTCTCACTAGGCTTCTTTGTCGCCCTTTTTCTACGGTTTTTTTCCCCTCAACATATATTTTTTAAATTTAAAACTTGCCAAAATGCCCCAAACGTAATATCTTTGAATGTGGAACTTAATTTTACGCTAGCCTGGTAATTTGATTCCTTGGATACACATGCACAAACACACACATACTCAAACATAAACTTGTCATCATTATCATTTAAACCAACGTAATGAGCACCATATTATTTTTCTTGCATTACTCGTCTATTCACCTCGTCCTCTAATGTTTCTTAATTTTTGCGTTGCTGATTTTATTTATGATATTGATTGTACTTGTTCCTGTTATTTTTAATTTTAATACTTTGTAATCATCATTTATGTTATTTATAATAGGATTGTAATCTGCATAACTTTGGGAAATTATGAAACACATTTCTGATTTTAGACAAGCGATTCTTATCGGTACAGAGTTACATTGGTTGTACAAGATTTTATTACAAATGAAAGGAAGAGTGACTTCCCTGTAATAGTAGTCTTTTAGGCTTCATGCAGGGAAGAAATCATTTAGTTTGTTCTTTTTTTTTCCTTTGGCTAAAAGCATGTTATATTTACTTTCCTTTCTTTTCTGTTAGTTGTTTTTTTTTATTTTGTTTGTTTCTTTGTTTGTTTGTTTGTTTGTTTTTTGTACTATTTACAATTATAGATCTACTTCTTTGTGTGCTTGGACTTTTTTTTTAAAGTTATGTCAAAAGGTGATTTTTTGTTTTTGTATTCATAATTTTTCAATGATTAGAGGACATTGTTGTCATTGATTTACAATGCTGATTCATTTATGAATGAACAATGTATGTCAAACTTTCTAATCACTCACTAAGACAGTAAAGTATGAAGAATTTCAGAGAAAAATCAGCGCTGTATCGACATTGTGCAAGCTTTTATTGTAATAAGCTTTGCCATAAGCCACCGTATCACCAGTTTGTCCATTAAATGTTATGCTTATCTTTCGATGACTATTAGAGAAAACTGAGGGCGGTCCCGAAGAAACAGCCACGTTCACCACAGAAATTGATCCGCCAAAAGAAGAATGTAAAACAGTTTTTTTTTTTTTCAGTTCAAATTTCCTTTTAATTTCCCTGTCTTGGTTTTTGAAAAAGTCTGAATAATATTCATCTTCAATAATTCTGTAACTCTCTAACATCTCTGTGTTTCAGACTCGATAAGATTGTAGAATGATTGAACTTAGACGTATGGTGTTGATAGCTAGGTGAAAAGCATACTGCAGAAAAGAACATCCAAGTCTCCTTTCTTTACAATGCTAGAAAAATTTTGGTTAAGAAATGGTGTTAATGAATCCAAGTATTGACTATTACTAATAATGAAGAATAAACTTTAGAAACCAAAATGTGTGCAGTTTACAGGACCTAGGAATGATTAGAAAACACGTGAACATTTTGCTCTTCTTGGAGAAGGCAAGAGCAGACACAAAATGGTTTTCCATTGCCCTGAAAGCTTCATGGGAGGGTAACTGGAAAAGACCACGATAACAGCATTAATCCTCTTGAAAATACCTTAGTCGGGAAATGGGTGGCAAAGCTCTACTTCAAACCATGCACTTTAGAAGGGGAAGGAAGCTGTTTGACAAAATAGAAGCTGGAAAGTGTCGTATTTTATTCGAGAAGTAGAGTAACTGTATTGATATAAAGAAAGTTCAATAGATATTTGTCGATGAATTTTCACGTTTCAGTGTTACTGACAAAATATTCATTTATTCAAGATGTTTACAGTTCTGGGGCAGCAAAATCTACATGTCTTTTAACGTTGTATTTTTTTTTCCTTTAAAAACTGATATTTCTCATTTGATTGAATGATTGTCAATGCTTAAGACTAGAGATCATCTCGAACAAAGAAACTTCGGCCAACTGAATGCCCTGTCATTAGGGATTTTTAATCCTTATGAGATCATTCCGAAGAAAGTTACATTATTTCTCGCTTTAATTTCTTTTTTTCGCCTGGTTTTTATATTTATACTAGGAATTTATTTCCCAAATCTTTGTTTCCATTCTTCTAAATCGTTTGACTATTACAATTTCAATCTATTCTTTCTTCATAAAATTTGATACTTTAACTAGATGCATTATACTCAGTTATCCTCTTTAACTTTCCTGGAATCATCAATTTCTTACACTTTAAAGTGAAGTTCAAATGAGCTCAATGTAAAAGAAAAAAAAAAAAAGACAGTGACAAGAAGAGAAAATATAATGATTGCGGGAAAACAAAAAGAAGTGTGCTTCAAGGATTGATTTTAATGCATATTTTATAAGCTCTATAAAATTATCTTCTGGTTTTTGCAAAATAGGTATTGGTCGGAAGTTCTGTTGGATTGTTGCGCGTGTATAAATATATCTAGTTTTAAAAAACTTCAGTTTATATCGTGGTTTTGAGTAGGCTCTATTCTTCCTCTTTGCCTCACTCAATTTTCGTTAAACTTTCCGGTGGCTTATCTTTTTTTTTTTTTCATTATTATTAATGTGATCAAGCCATTCTTTGGATATAAATTTCCACAACATCTGGTTATTATCGGCCAATCAAATCATAGGCCAACAACAGCAGCAGACAAGAAGTGCTAGACACTCGTGCGGTCGGGAAAGGTGTGGCTCCGCCTGTCCGTCTCGCCCGAAAACGGCTGCTCTTGCTACAGCGGGCCTGTGGGCGCCGGCGGAGGTCTCGTTATCTCGCAATGCGGGCGATATTAACCGAGGTAATGGAAGATAAGCCAACAGACTTGATGTAGTCGCAATATCGGTATTTCTAAAGATTTGTTTTTAACTACAAAACTTTTGAAATAATAAAAATAATCTAAGAGCTTCCGTCATCTCAAATTGCTTTGCTTAATGCAAGATAACAAACTATAAATATTTGGTGACTGCGCTTTCCATTTTTTTTTCGGCTGCTTTGTAGTTTTTTAATTGCCAGAAAGATCATAGCGTAAAGCTTCCTCATTAATCATTTGCTACTGAGTAAAAAAGGACAGATCGTTTAGAAACTATCCTATGGATTGTTCCTCTTTTTTGTTATTAATAGTGAATAGCTAAGAACTTATATATTTTTTTTTTTTTTTTAAACTAATGTTTTTTTGGTTGTTTTTTTTTTTCTAATTTGGGCGGAAGTTAATAGTAGTTATGAGCAGGCAAAGCTACTTGGTAACTTTAACAAGTCCTTACTTATGAAGGTTTATATCTATATTGAAAATTACTTACTGAATTTATTGAAGAAGAAAATATTGCTTTATTGTTTATCGCCTAACAGGTATTTTCTTTTCTTGAACTGCAATCAATTTTCCTTCAGTCGGTGGGCTACATAATCATCCGTTGCGCTTGATTAAATTTCAGTTTTATTGCGACTCCCATCTGATGGTGAATAAAACTGCCTATGCTTTATTCATTTCGCTTTTTTTTTTTTCAGTCGTTGACGCTCTTGTTTAATTTGGATTGAACAGTTTTATTCCTTTCGTATTCTCATTTATTCATGGGCATTCTTTCGCTACTTCCAAGTTCAATGCAATGGAAAGTATTAACAACTTTTGTTTCTAAATAAAAAATTATAGCGCCAACTAACCTTTCTCATTTTCTCTTTCACAACTGTTAACACCAAAAATCGTATGTGATGTTTTTAAAGAACAATGATATAAAAGAAAGAAAGCAATTTATTTTTCTGCTCTTGCTATTCATGAAAGGTTCTCAAATTTTGTTCATTTTTTTTATTAGTTTTATATTTATTTTCTTCTGAAAACTGAAGGATAAAAGTAAGACAGATGATGTGTATCAGTTATATTATTATTATTATTATTATTATTATTATTATTATTATTATCATTATTATTATTATATATTATTATTACTACCACCACCAATGCTGCTGCTACTACTACTATCATTATCATCATCTACATTTAATTTCTTTTAATAGATTTTTCACGTGTGTTGTAGGAAGGTCTTAATTTCCTATCGTTTTCAAAAGAAAGAAAAGCCAAAGTTTTGGGGCAAAGCATGATAATATCAATGCACTGAAGTGCACTGATAAAATCTCCAAAAAGCTCAGAGCTCGAATTAATATATAAGTAAATTCATTCAAAACAAACTTCAGTCATAACGGTGTGTCCTTCATAATGTTTTATTTTTTATTTAACATAATAATGAAGTGAAAAATAAAACATATAATATGCCTATAATAGAGAGATTGTGGATTAAAATAAACTATGAAAGAACTAAAACTGAAGGAAAAATGAAATTAAAGAAATTAAAGAAATGAAAAATTAATGAATGACAGTATAACATTCATTTACAATTTCAGATCATTTGTTTGAATGTCTGTAATTTATCGCTAAGCCTATTTTTACTCAGCAGAATGGTAATTGTGCATTTAAAATACTATCGGTTGCTGACTTAGTAGAGAGGGGATAAACATATCTGCTGGCAAAAACCTCTTCAGATTTCCAGGGCCCTAGTGACCTAGCTACCTGTGGTTCCACTCCCCCAACCACCGCCGCCGTGGCCCCAGTCGGGCGAAAGGAGCGGGGGGTGAAACTCTCATCCAACCCCGCGTCAGCAATACTTTGTCTTAGTATAGTGCCCACCGATTGGGCGGAGAGGGCTTTGAAAGGTGGGAGTACAGTAATGAACACGGGCTGTTTTTTGGCTTTCAGTAATGTTTTGGCTTGTGCGTCTTATGTAATCTTTTAGACAGAGAACAGGGTCAGTCAGTGCACATTCCGATCGACCAATTCTAACCTCAAACCCATGCCTATCCGTGTCGTTTTTAATACCATAAAAAAAGCACAGTCATACTACCATCATCATTAAAGTGTATTTGATCTCTCATAAAGCCAGCTCTCGGGACCAAATCAGATGAACGGCACATGGCAGTAAGAGCCAATAAAGTCACCGCCTTTTGTCTCAGTCTACGTAAAGATAAATTCTCATTTGCTCCCCAGTTCTTGAACAATTTGACAAAATTGTTAGTAGGCATGACTTTCGTCCTTCCGGCAGGTCTTTTAGTGTCTGCCTTTATAAGTGTTTTGACAAAAGTGTCTATTTTTTGCATTTGGCAGTGTATACCCAATGCATGGCAATAATGTTTTAATGCTGATAATAGCGTTTTGAGCACCGACTCTGGTCTCTCAGACTTTTCTGCTTCTTGGTTTAGAAAGCTAACGATATACCCTTCTATATGACCTGAAGTCGGAGGAAAGTCACACCCACTGTTTTCACAGAATAATTTAAACTTTTCAATGCTTTTATTATACTGCGCCAGCGTGGCAGGGGCAAGAAACTGGAAATTTTTTAATGCATTCCGGTGGCCATAGCTCTGTACCTAATGCCTTCGCCCAGAGATTCTCCAAGCAAACCATACCCATTTGGGGTTTTTTAGCGCCTCCGGGGGTCGAAGGCCCCTTTGAATACAGAACGTTCGAGCGTGTGGTAGTTTGATTGGACTGGCAATGGATAACTTTTTTAGTTTTTGGAACCAGTTTTTCGCTTTCCACGCTGGAGCAATAATCGTAGCTTCTGCCTCTTGGTGCAATATTATATTTAACACACTGTCTAGAAGCCTCAGCGGGGCGTTGACAAAGTTCATTTCTCGAGCCCAATCTGACTGGTGAAGGGCGTCCACCCCACAACAGCCTGGGTCTAGATACCGACTGTTGTAACGTTTGCATTTGGTTGTGTTGATCGTTGCGAAACGATCTTATAGTGTGAGGTCCCCAAACTGTGTCTAAGTAATGGTACAGGTTTGGGTTCAGCTCCCACTCGTGTTGGCTCTGTAGCCTCGAAAGAGCGTCGGCCTGTATATTTAACTTCCCTGCTAAGTAATGTGCAGTGATTTGTACATTGTTTTTTATTGCTAGTGTCCAGATTTTGGACGCAATGTTTGTCAACTCCCCACTGGGGCCCCCCTGAAAGCATATGTATGCAACTATTGTGATATTGTCTGACAATATTTGAATTGTCTTGTTTTTTTATATTTGGCAATAAAGACATCAACGACAGATAAACTGCGGACATCTCTCGAAAATTTGAGCTCTTCATTGACATATCTATGTCCCAAAAACCCTGAGCCTCTAGCCCATCTAATGTTACTACCTTGCAACTCCATCCTTCCATTGAGGCATCTGTTGCTATTTGTATTACAGGTGAACATTCTGATTTGTAAGCACGCCCGTTCCAATAATTAAACGCCTCCAGCCACCATTCCAGATCTTTCAATGTGGCACTATCTAGCTCTAAAATATCTCCCCAAGAACTTTTAGTTTTCAGGCATCTATACAAGTTCCTCAACAACAGTTTAGCTGGTAAAACCGCTTTAGTCATTGATATACACTGACCAGCAATTCGTGCTAATGCCCTAGCAGATATGCACTTTTTCTCAAGTGTTCGAGAGATGTCCCTTTTTACTTTCTTAATGCGATCTTTAGGAATCTTTAGAACAACAATCTTTTTATCACTGTATGTTTCGACCTGGTAACCAATATAACACACTTTTTGTGAAGGTTCAAGGTTCGACTTAGACCAGTTTACTCGCCAACCTAAATGAGCCAATTCTTGCAGTGCCCAGTCTTTTTGGTATTCAATAGTGTCACGTGAACTACAAAGGAAAAAATCATCAACATATAAAACCACTTTCAAATTATTGTCTCTAAGATGTTGCACTACAGGCCTTAAAATTTTGCAAAAATAGTACGGGCTGAAATTTGCCCCAAACGGTAAAACCAGCCATCTGTAAAATTGTCCATTAAACTCAAAACCCAAAAAATCTATAAAGTCTCTTTTAAGTGGTATATGGAAAAATCCATCTTGTATGTCCCATGTCACCATGTAATCACAATGATCAGTAACGTCTATAACACTGTCTATATCTTCATAAGCAAACTTTGGTGGATTGCAATAAGAATTTAAAAGTCTTAAATCAGTCACGAGTCTAAAAGAATTCTTTTTGGGTACAGTTTTTATCGGGCTTACACATTTTGGTACGTGTCCTTTAGCACATTTTTCAACAAAACCAAGGCCCACTAATCGTTTTATTTCTGCATTCAAAAAATCAATTTGTTTGTTATTAAATTTTGGGTTAGGAAGTGTGAAATGTTCTTGAATAGTTTGAAAAGCAATGGGTACACCTTCTCTTATCCATTTTAAAACCACATCGTTATTTGTGATTCTAGTCCAACAATCAATATGATCCGACAGTGACCCAGTTTCTAACATACTTTACAAAAACCCACAGTTAAACGTTCTGTCAATCCTCATGACGAAACCTTGGATGAATAATCAGGCATCATCTTCTCTGACCGTAGGGGGTCGAGTGAATGTATTACTCCGCATGTCGTTATTGTCGTACCGTCACCGATTGAGTGGAAAGGACGAATAACTTCCTCGAGCCTGATTAGCCACGCCCCGTCGCCTGCCTCGCCAACTTCGTGAAGCGGTGTTTGTGCGGCCGTGAATTGAGGCCAATTCTGCAGCGATTCTCACGTTCTGAAGGGATTGCCGGGAAAATGATGATGCATTGTTCTCAAATGATCGAAATATGCGCGAAGTCTCGTCGTTAAATGTGCTCTTTACCACAAGACCAGCGTACTCACTTTGTAAAAAGTTAATCTGAGCTGCAAAAACCACAAAAATACTTTCCAAGTCGTCACGCTGTATTGACACCGAGGATGAATGCCGTTCGTCTGGTAATGTTGTAAGGACCTTGAGTCCAGTTTCTGCAAAGCGTGCGCACTTAGACAACACACTTAAGGTACCACGACAGTCTTGTTTTATGCCTGTTGTAGTATCGTTTACTTTAAAATTATTTGGCACAGGAATGCGAACTAAGGAATCCCTTAACCGCTCAAAATCCTTTAATATGTCAGCTGCGCTAGAAAAAGTTTCAGCGGGACTGGCAGAATGGTGAGTAGATCTTTCAGGATCCAAGCTTTGACCAAAGGTCTGAAGGTCGATCCGACCTGTCCTGTTCGAGGATCTTTCTACGTTCACAGTTTGAGAACCACTGTCAGTTGGAGGTGTTGGAGCACTATTAAGAGCTTCACAATCTTGATATAATTTTGGCCTAGTGCCTTCTGTTGCTTCTAATCTACTCACTGTGGTTGACAAAGAAGAAATTTGTTGTACTAGATCAGAAATACTTATTTCGTCACCTTTTTCAGCCATCAGGATGCTTGAATTGAATAAAAAACGAAAACAATCTCTTTCAAATTTATCACACACGAGCAATGGCGGCCGCCATGTGAAGGTGCACAATGGCAAAGACACCGTAGAACACAAATCCATTGTGTTCTACCGCTAATGAAATAGTTCGGACACACCGTATGACAACAAATACAGAGGGAGGGAGAAGGGGAGGGGGAGAGGAGAGAGAAAGCCAGAGGGAAGGAGGGAGGAGAGAGAGAGAGAGAGAGAGAGACGCTAAACGTTCATTCAGAGACAAATTGTTTAAACGTTGATGCTGGTGAATTTTTTTTTTTTTTTCAATGGTAGGTGATTGTGACTTAAGAACAGAATTATCTCATCTCACTTACAATTTACTTGTCTTTATCACACATATTTGACCCATAAATGTTTGTGAGAATTAGGTTTGATCTATTATTGTATTCAAGTGGGAGCGTGGAAACAGTGAGAATATACTACATATCGGATTAATATTGAGATGGATCGATTTAGAAAGAAAATGCTCCAAAGGTCTTACACTTTTGATGAACGTATGACTGTGATACTGTTCAAAATATTTAACCCTCTGAGTTTAAGATCAATTTTTTTATTTTTGATTATTGGTTTTTTAGGCAATTCTGAGCCTTGAAAATTTTGAATGATATAGAAAGTGTACTGGTTTAAAAAAAAATTGTATCGTTTATTGTTAAAAAATTTATTGTATTGTTTAACATTACCAAAGTGACATTAACAATAACCAGACCATAACTTTACATTTTCTGCTTTTATGTAATCCAATTGTTAATAGACATTTCTTTTAAGGCCCACTGCACGTCGTGCCATAAAGTAAATCTTTGCAAGATAAAAAGAAATAAAAAGTATGTCTCGTAACAGCTATTTTTTTTTTCAGCCCAGCTTTTGTTGCTTACTAACTTCTCTTTTTTAAAAGGAAAAACCTTCAAAAAGCTCGCATTGTTTTGAAAACCTTTTTTTGTACCGGAATGCAGATGGTACAAATTATTTTTTTTTTTTATATATTGAATTTAGTAACAATAAAATAATTCGATATCACTGTTTCAGGCTTATGTTTTAACTCTGTATTTCCCGGTAATTATTTTCTTTTGGCATTTTTTATTCTACATAATGTGATGTATATGCTACCTAGGCATTCTGCTTGCATTGCTTTTTCACCCCTAGCGGTATGGTGATGCATTATGCCGAAAGCATAATTATAATAATAATAATAATAATAATAATAATAATAATAATAATAATAATGATAATAATAATAACAATAACAATAATAATAATAATNNAATAATAATAATAATAATAATAATAATAATAATATTAATGATAATATTAAAATTATTATTATTATCATTATCATTATTATCATTATCATCATCATCATCATCATCATTATTATTATTATTATTATTATTATTATTATTATTATTGTTATTATCATCATTATCGTTATTATTGTTTATTTATATATTTGTTTAATTACTATGCTCTAAGAAAATTATATCTTTCGAAGGAAGTAGATCTAATTTTGTTTTGATTTTTAAAATTGTTTTACACGAAGCCATTATTTTGATTTTATTTTATAGATTTTTTAATGCAAATAAATAATTAATGATATCGCCAGAGAGTAAGGTTCACACAATAGCTGTAGTGAATTCTTTTAATGATTTTATTTTTGGCCCTGGTTTCATATTAAATTTGGATTGATATTTGAAAAACTATTCCCCCTTCCCTCTCTCCTTATCCCCATCCTTGTGTGTCTTTCTGATTTTCTTTGGCTCTCTTTTTATCCATCTATCTATATATCTATCTATCTATCTATCTATCTATCTATCTTTATCTCTCTCTGTTTGTCCCCCTCTCTCTCTTTCTGCCTTGTTATCTCCCCCTTTCCCGTCCTCTCACTCTTTCCCTGTGCCTCTCTTTCCTTCCCACCCCCGCTCTCACTTTC
>BLXT01006160.1:1555534-1570925 GCA_019648995.1 Plakobranchus ocellatus | reverse complement strand
AAAAAAAAAGGAAACATACTTCCTCACCTGCTTCTGCTCCTCCTCCTAGGGGAATTGCTGCCACTGCGGCTGCGAGAACGCCTACATAAGAGGACAAAGAAAGCAAAATTATGTAACAGAAATC
This sequence comes from Plakobranchus ocellatus, assembly GCA_019648995.1. Lineage (NCBI taxonomy): Eukaryota > Metazoa > Mollusca > Gastropoda > Plakobranchidae > Plakobranchus > Plakobranchus ocellatus. Next base: position 1,570,801 of record BLXT01006160.1, on the reverse strand, counting down.
AGCATCTGTACACATCCTGTAAGGAGGTCTAGAAATCATTACATTCTCATTAACAAAAGATGCTTGCTTGTGACAGCAACAGCCAATCTTTACCAAAGACTCTGTAAAATCATAATAAAACTATGCAGAAACTTTCAAAGAATGATTGAATAATGCTCAAGTGAGCATATGTTTATCACTTTCTTCCATGTTGTGAAAAAATCTGATATCTGAATCAACTTAAAAGAATTGTACAAATCCTGACTTTAAGTTTCACATTGCTAACATTTTCATTTCTCCAGTTTGAACATTGTGCACAGCAGAAAATATTCCTTTTTCAATTTTCGTTTGTTTTGTTTACTATGAATACTAACTCTCAGTTCTTTTGGTATCCATGCCTAAATTTAAAAAAAAAACTTCATAATAAAACCATTAAATATTGAAATTAAATTTACATTTCAAATATTCTCGTATTTATGAAATAAACATTGTTTCACAACTTAAACAATAATAGATTTATAGGCATCTCTTGCCAACACCAGCTTCATAACGTTGGACAAGAAAAGTCTTTCTCCATCAAACTCTGTTGGTTAAAGGAAAAACTTCGAGAGAGGAAACAACAGTAAAGGAGACCTTACCTTATGGACACCAAGAACAAGCATTGAACTTAGTATTTCAAAAACACAAGGCAAAAGAGCAAGAAAGCACAAGACATAAAGATATTAAAATTTTTAAAGTGCATGTAGGCAGTCTGAAGGAACATCCTTGCATCTTTAACCATTCAAAGGAGCTCAAGTGTACACAACATCTAATAGAAAAGAAACAAACAATAAGATCTATAATTTTGTACACATGATCATACCATTTCAGGACAAAACTACCAATTAGCTGATGAAAGGATGAAGATGATAGTTTGTGAACTAAAAATCCCTAAATAAGGTAAGAGAAAATTATTGCAATAGATCCCAGTTCAAGTCTAACTCAAGTCAAATAAGCCTTATAATATATTGATAGTAAATCAAACATATGCTTGCTTAAATTTAACCTTTTTTTATCCTCAACTTTAAAATTTCTTTTAATGCAGAAAGGCGGGGGTTTTTTTTCGATAAAAAGCTAAAAGAAAGCAATAAAAAGTATGATTTTAAACAGACGGGAACAAAAGAAAGATAAAATTTTCAATCGTCATTTTCACCAAGGAGGTAAAATTTATACTTTTAATTTCATATTTGTTAGTGATGTTACTCAAGTTGATATTAGGGACCTTAACAGGTTGGATAAGCATGCACAAATAACTCTCTCCTTAAGTCAGTCTGTAAAGAAAGGTGAACTTCTTATATTTTTGACAAATCCCCATTCGCAGAGAGCAACAAAACTAAAGTTTCTTAATTTTTCTTCTATCTAAAATTATTGCTCTGACTGGAGTTAAGCTGATTGGTTGTTGGGTCATCGCACTGGGTCCAGCCTGGCAAGGAATTCAGCGGAAAATGGATGCCGATGACGGAGCTTAGCAGTTTTGGGGCGCTGCGGTGAACAGACAGGCGAGGCGGACGATGTGGGAGCTAGCCGATGCCAAGGAGCGCAGACCAGTAGTTAAAGTTGATGATGGAGGTGGTGCTAGAGGTGGTGAAGAAGGTGATGCTAGTAGTAGTGGAGATGGTGGTAGTTATGTTGGGACTAGGTGGTGGTGGTTGTTGTTGGCTGCAGATTGCAAGCCCAGCTGATGATGAGAAGTTGCTAGAAGAAGTAGCCCTGCAACATTTTGGTACAGAGAGGAAATTGTATCAATAACATTGACGCAAAAAAAATTACAAAAAACAATTCTATGCTTCACTGCTTCTTTATAATCAACGCCAAACAAGAAAATAAAAAAAAAAAAACTCTGCACACTTACAACATTATAATATGCAACTTTTGATACAGATACAAAAAACAGGCAATGCAAAGAAAAAAAAAGGCTTAAGTGAACAACCAGCTGTAGGCACAATGTATAATTATGTAACACCCAGTGCAGGAGATCAAAATCAATGTTGCATGTATATTAAATTCTTTAAAGAAAGCATATTTTTTTTCAGTTGTTTATGAAAACAAACTGCATATGTACAATACTAGAAATTGAAAAATGAAAGTTTTTATTTAGCCTCAAATTATAGAACCCTCCTTCTCAGCACAAATGCAAAGAAAAAGAAGAAAAAAATCCTACTTTTCTTAGGCAACGAGGAGATTCAGGGAAAGAGAACAAAAAATGCCTTCATTCACATTTGAACAAAATAAATAAAGATGCAGATAAGTACATTTGACCCATGTCTGTATATTATACACTATTATTATACACATTATACACTTGAGCTACACATGGAAGTTACCAAAAGTGGTTGGAGATTATCTCCTCTTCTCTTTCCCCTTCCCTTCCCTTCCCTCCCTCCTCTCCCCCCCCTTTTTTTTTCTGAACCTCAAAAAAAAATTATCAGAAGCCTTTCCTGAACTGTGAAAAAAAAAAGGAATTTGTGAGTCTTGGCTGCCCTATATTAATATGTTACTTTATACTATTATACCTATGAAGAAGTAATACAAATCTAATGAAGCTTTAAAAGTTGAATGGCAAAAAGGTGAAATTAAAAAATGATGTGAAAAAGAAAACTTTTAAAAATTTGACCCATTCTGTGAACTCTATTAGGCAGACTCACACTTATTCTAATAAATGAATGACTGAGAGCATAAAATTAATTTGAATCTTTTTTCTTACATTCATCTTTGTGATATTTAGCCTACAGCAAAATTGATGCATGAAAAGACTAAAAACCAATCCAAATAAGACAGAAGCCACAAATAATCATGTGAATGTAGGTTCCTAGGCAGATTCAATTTCACTCTGTTCACATGGAAGAAAATTATACCATCAAGTTTTTCTGCATCAAAATATTATGAATTTAAATATTTTTTCTTTTGTTGTGCATCATATAAAAGGAAGGGCAAACCTATTTGAAATACTTATTCATAACATGGGACTCATTACAATGATATATAAACATATGAGTGCTGATATGTTGGAACTTAAAAACAACTGAAAATGTAAAATACTTACACAAACCTGCCCTTGTTAGTCAGTATCTCTTTATAAAATTGCAAATGTTCTTTTCAATCATTTTTATAGCGGTAAATGATGACTTTAAATACTATTGGAAGACTTTTAAAGTTTGTGACTGTTCCCTTGATTATTTTATACCATCACACACATGCAGAAGTCCACAATATCACCTATGAAGCTATGACAAGTGAACACAAAAAGTATCAGTCCAAATGTAAAAGAAACTGCCACAATACTAACAGTAATATTTTCACAGCACACTGAATTCTCATCATTGCTAACTTATCATGTGGATTTCATAGTGTAAGATAATTTCTCAGCCAAGACATGTATCAAAGATGGATATAAATAAAAGCTACTACATATCATACATGCAATAATAAAGGCAAATAGAAGAACAATTTTATCATTATGCTATATACATATTTAAAGTTAAGTTTGCAAATCTACCAATTACCATAGCTTTACCTTAAGGTTTTGTTTTTTAAACCCATTGAGGGTTGATGCCTTTTGTCTAATACTATTAGAGATCTTTTTCAAAAATATGTAGAGTGGGGTCCATTTAAAATAAACCTGGCTTAAAATGAACTTTTAGTTAATATAGACTTCCTTTTCAGGCCCTATTTTTTCCTTCTTTATCATTGTTATTTCATTCATTGTTTAAAGATATTGCCTTGAATCTACTTAAGATAAACTCTCTGCATGTGTAAATCCCAGCGTAGGAACAGTTATTTTTTAGTATATTTTCAATCAATAATGCGACCATCTGTTAAACTTTAAAGAATGAAATCAGCCATGCATGCGAAGCTACAACAGCATTGGCTTGATATCAATGTAAATCCAAAAAAGAGGAGGGGGGAAGAGTGCTATTGAAAGTGGGTGTGGGTAGTGCCCAATTGTGGCAGCCCAACGTCCACTTACAGGCACACAGTACACACATTGCTTCTCAGAATGAATGGTGTGGGGCACTGGTCATCACTGAGAAAGCAAGGCTAAGCTTGTGTCCTCTCTTCTCTACAAGTGTGTTGCAGGCAGCCTCAAGTGCTTTAACACTAAACCAGCACCATTTAAGTGCATCTCTAGCTCTCCCTCTCTCTCTTTTTTCTGTTTCTGCGCTTGTAAATTCCCAACGCTTGTAAGGTTATCCCCCTTACTTTTTTTTTTACTCAATTCTTCTTGAAACCGATAAAATAAACTCTTTGATTAGGCCATAAGCAGTTTACCTTAAGCAGACTCCACTGTACATACTTTGTCCTATGATTCAATATGACTTTAGCACCAATTGGGCTGTCAGATCATATGATCAGTGAGTTAAACAGTGAAATGCATATATGAGATGTGACCGTTTGCAAATTTTGTATTCAATCTTGCTTAATAAATAAGCTTTGACACCCATCATTCAAACCAGTCTGCATGAGTCACAAGTTCCATTACATTTCAGTCATCAATGAGCCTCATACTGCATTATGCAAGCTTTGCAGTGGCAAAAAATAACTACTGTGCTAAAATATGGCATTTTGACATTTTGAAAGAGAAGCATTATAATTTATGCAGACCTGCCAACCCCAAATTGTTCTCACAGGAATAGTCACCTCTACTCACAGGAATTTAGAAAGTCTCACAGGAATATGCGTGTACAATTAAATGCTCATGGATAAACCTTACTACACCATAATTATATACTCGATTTTAGACATTCCATATTAAAGTATAATATCAGAGGCTAATTAATAATTTTTGGACTCTAAAAATGCAAAAAAGTATCTCCCTACTCACTGCCATTTGTCCAATGATACTTTTTTTTTTTATAGCACCATTTATCAAGCCTTAAAGACCTGCAGGCTTAGAGCCTAAATGATCGATTTTTTTATGGTGCACTACAATGTATAAAACGCAATATCTAGTTCACACAATAAAAGGTTACATGGAAAAAAGAAAACCTATGTGAGACAGGTCTACAGAAACTCAATAAGGCTTAAAATTATGACACATTGTATATTAAATAAAAAGAGCACATTGAGTTTTCCTTTGCTGTATTGAAATTACAGAGATCTATGTAAGTCATGTCAGCCTACAATGTATTCAAGTCTGTCTAGGCTTAGGCCTAGAGTAAAGCCTAAATTAGATCTCTAGGAACATTATCAAATTTTGATTATACATCAAGGAAACAAAATTAAGAGTTGAGAAAAATTACACATAGTCCTGGATCTTGATATTGCCTAGATCGAGAGAGAGAGAGAGAGAGAGAGAGAGAGAGAGAGAGAGAGAGAGAGAGATAAGTAAAAAGAAAAGGAGTGAGAATTACTGAAAGACACTCACAGAGTGATAAAAAGAGAAAGAGAGAGTGAGAGAGAGACTAGCAAAGAAAACATCAGAACATTGCCTAAGGAAAAAAAAAATTCACAACAACGCTAACAACTAAAGAAGAGGAAAGTAACATTTTCTTAAAAGTGAGTAATTTAAGAAGAGGCATAATGGTGGCATATCTGCATGTGGCAACATGACATTTCAATAACTTACTCGGTCTCTTTACACAGAATGAACGTTATGGAGCCCAATTTGGATACTTGGGTTATATTGATAGTAATTTAAAAAATATTCAATGCTATTTAAATAGGCAAAGAGTATATGTTAGTTGATATTGGATGGGTCCAAAAGATAAAGCGAGATAATTTTTTTTCCTTTCCATCGTCCATCGGGACAACTGAAAAGGATTTTAGCGGGGCAGCCCGGAAAACGGAATTTATAGGCATACACCGGAATTTTTCCCAGCAAAAAACGGAAAGTTGGCAGGTCTGTTATATGCATAGGACTAGTCTTAGAGCAATAATTATCAGAAAGCTTTCTGTATATCAGAGCAATACTTTCACTGGATGATATTTCTTTTGGCATTTTTTCATATCATTGACAAATGTTTCTAATTTTGATTTAATGTGCGATTGTTAGTTGGAACAATCCTTTCCAAAACAAAACAAAAGGCAAAAAAAAAGCGGCGGGGGGGGGGGGAAGCATCCAAAACTTTTCGCAGAGATTAAGGTGGTTGACTTGCTTGGCTCCTCGCTTTTCATATGTATAGGCTGCATGCAAAGTTGGAAACGACAGCATACAAACACACCACAAATATCAAACCAAACCAAAAGGTGAGGGAAATGGAGCCCAATAAGAAAATTTTTTTTAAAGTTCTTGTCTATTTGCTAGTCTGGACCCAAAAAAAATTGGTTTTCAAGAAAGGAACTAATGAATTTTTTATTAATTTTTTTTTTTAAAACCCTTTCCAACCTAATGCGACAAGCCACGGTCTAGCCTAATGCGACCCAATGCGACATACACCTCTCCAACCTAATGCGACAAGCCCCGGTCCAGCATTATGCGACCCAATGCAACATACACCCCTCCAACCTAAAGTGACTTAAAGTGTTTCCCATTGCCTCGTTGTTTACCATTGCCAATAGTAACAAAGTCTCGGGGTCAACATTACTTCAATATAATTTTCCAGATTTAGCGAGATTTGAGCTCTTCTGTAAAGAAAACCGAATACTTTTAGCTCTTTCCGTTAATGAATAAAGAGAAAATTGATGTCCAATTCTCGACAGTTTGAACCTTGTTTCCCTGCCCTTTTTCGATATGTTTCTAGCTTCAGTGGCCTTGTTTCAATCGCATTTTATCAAAGATATTTGGATTAAGATGATGAATCTGATATGGTATAAATGAGGATAATGCACAAGTACCTGTGAAAAAAGTCATGGTCGCATGGGCAGCGAGTAGATCTAGGTCTAATCTTGATCTAGAGTCTCCATCTAAGTCTTTTCAAGACCAAAAATAAATGTCCCAAAGCTGGAACTTCTGACAATTATAACCATCAGATCTTTCCTTTTCTCAGTTTGGTTTCTTCTCCTCATGTTTAATTTCAACGAAATACACACCAAAAGTTTGCACCTCAGCTGCTATTAGTATTACAGCAAGGAAAAACAAAGAGAGAAAATTTCTTTGGTTTATGAGTTTTTTCTCCCGACAAGTTTTATTTTTTCCCCATACATGAATACATTTTCTGAAAGGTCATTTATTTTTCCAAATTGTGATGTTTTTTCCTCATTGAAATATTTGGTTTGCAAGCTTAAACAAGTCATGAAAAAAAGAAATTATGCTTTTCGTAAGAGTTATGTCCCCTGGCTTAGATACCAGCTTCTTAAAGCAGAGTTGCTCCATAGCCATTAAGACTAGTATCTATAGTACACTATTAGGTTGGAAAGAGTTAAGCAGGAAAAAAAAAAACTGCTTACTTTCATGACAATAGGTTTTTAGAAAAAATGTGAGATTTTATTATTAAACATGACGGAGAGAGTAAAAAAGCTATCAAGATTTCTTTCACAAGCTTAAATGCATCAATACCATTATTATATATGCTGAATTCACTATATACATTGTGCTATGTCGAACCCATCACTTACCGTTCATGCCTCCTGCGGCCACCGCCACTATTACTGGCTCCTTTACGATAATAATCTCTATCATCACGATTTGAACGGGATTGGCCACCACCTTTACTCCCCCACCGAGACCGGCCAGATGACATCTCAACACGTACGTAGCGGCCATTTATTTTTCTGGGATATGAAAAGTAGAGGGCAAAGGTTACCAACAATTATCTCTAAGAGATTAACGATAAATTAGATTTTCTTAATCTCCCCTTTCTCCCAATTTGTAATGAGCAAATTAAAACAAAAGTAAGTATGAGAATTTGGTTTCAATTACCCCCTCTAAAAAAGTGTCAATAACCGACAGAAATATTTACACAAATCTCTAAGGAGCATAATAACAGCCTGCACATTCCTTTGCAACTTTGCAGAACATTTATGACCCATCCACACAGAATTAGTCATTCATATAGAATCAAATATTTGACGACATTTGAAGATTTGGAAAAAACATTGTTGAGCACAATACAAATGCTCATCCATTGGAGATTTGGAAAGAAACATTTGTGGAAAATCTCCAACCACTTACAACTCTTTTGCTTTATACCTCTGCAATTGAGAAGGAGCTCTGAATGAACAACTTATTTCATATGGAAAGTCAGATTTTATCTTTCATCTCAACTTTAACGAGGGTAACTATGGTATTCAAGCAGCTTAAAGGATGAAGGATGAAGGATCCTTTACTTGAAGGATGCTAATTAGGTCACAAGAAGTTACCATCCCCTTTGGTTGCTGTTTACAAAAATGTGAGTGTGGCAGAGAAACATTTTCAAAATATAACAGGTGTGAGGAATTCACATATATCATGCAAGGCAGGGAGACAGATAGTGAAACAATACATTTTCTAAAAGCTGAAACTCAGTGCCATGTATGTAGTAAAGGCACTGTGTTCAAATTAGAATTTTATCTCTATTTTCAACTATATAAACAATGGAAAAATCCAAACTTGAGCATGAACAGTAGTTCTTACAAAAATAAATTATACAATGTGGCAGTGTTTCCTACCAGTGAAAAATGAAACTGCTTTTTGAATAGATAAGTTGACCCTAAGAGAAAAGTTGAGGAAAAAGGATATCTGAAACTATCCAAGAAACAGCCCAATGAACACATAGGTCAAAGCTAAGATTGGTAAGATTTCCATTTGTGCCCACATAGCAATATTCCGATAATAATGGCAAATTTGAAGGCAATTTCAGTCAACTGGTGATAATTTTAAGAATTTACCAGCACTGAGCAGTAATCAATAATTACAAATTATTCGGTCCAAAAAAAAAGATGATGTCTTTTAATACTTCGGAAAAATATTGATCACCTCAGACCACCATCTGGCAAGAAAGTGGCCGAGTTTAGATCAAATTCAGCAATTGATTTAGAGCTAAAATGCAAGTGATCTCAAGAAATTGTGTTTTAATTTCACGTTTTTATATTGTTATGCTGAGACATGACGAGTTGGTCAGCAGTCTAGCTTTGATCAAATTTATTTTTCTTGTGTGCACATTTGGAAGCCTTGCTGTAAGATTAGTTGTTCAAGTTGTCTACAAACAATATTTTGTGGGCTTGTACAAACAACTGAAAAAGGGCTAGGCCTACTGAGCAGCCTGGAGTTGTATAACTATCAAAATACCAAAGACTGCTACACACATGGCTCCAAAACCAGAGCTGCTTGAATACCATAGTAAAAAAAACCCTCCTTTTCATAGTTTAAGTACACCCAATTACATACTTCCTCACCCCTCTCTCCCTATTATTCTCTTAAGCTGTGACTGCATCTCACAGGCAAGCTAAACCCTTCTTGCTTATATAGGGTTAGTAAGCGTATGGGCCTATATAATACTATTGTCCTCTACAAGTGTTATCTAAATGGTCTCAAACCAAGACGGCTGCAAGCATGTTACCACAAGGCAGAAATATAATATGCATGCACATACACAACCTGGTCAAGGACATCTTACAAGCAAACTGCTAGTAGTATGTAATATAAGATTATATGATCCTGCAACTTTATTGTAGATCCGTACTAACAGGCCATACCAAAAGGTAGGACGTGAACATGTAAGCCCATCGAATGTCATTCCGTATTCATTTAAGGACAATATCTCATTGGACAACTTATGAACAAGCAACTAGGATTGGGAGACCCTTCTACCTTTCTCAATTGAGTACATGCACAAACACCCATGTAACAGTCCCTTCAAAAATGTTCTCCTTCCCAGGGTCTTAAGAAATTCAAACATTTCATCACCTAGTTCTATACATTGAGCGACAAAGTTCAAATTTGATATCATTATATCATGTAATGTGTGAATGAAATAAACCAAAAAGTAAAACAGCAAGCATTACCACAGCATATTGATGTGAACAAACATATAACAACTCCATTTTAATGCTCACACACACACACACCTCCAGCACTATCATCTAGCACCTTTTCATTCTCAAGGCCACCCTTAAAGGATCTCATTGGTTCTTGTAAACATTAGACCATCACATTGAACACCTTTTCATTCTCAAGGCCACCCTTCAAGCATCTCACTGGTTCTTGTAAACATTAGACCATCACATTGAGCACCTTTTTATTCTCAAGGCCACCCTTAAAACTTCTCATTGGTTCTTGTAAAATATTAGACCACCAAGTCCAAGTGGGATAATCATTGCATCATATTATGTATGTATCAAACAAGCTAATCACAGCAGCAATATATGCATCAAACAAGCCAAACCATAGACTAGGGGTGTGAAAGAAACCCATACACTGAAGCCTATCATAATCAGGAACTGTTGTGAAACCAAAATGTCAGTCATCTATTTAGGCCTATCATATTTATTGATGACCACGCTCATTGAATGTCTGTTTCAAACAAGCCTAAGCTGAAAACTGTAATAAAGAAGAAAAGCAAACACACTCACATTCAAGAATGTCAGGTTTAGATCTAACACTACTCATAGAGTCAGTTGGAAACGATTAGTAAGTACTATCAAATAATGAAGGGCTCTTGATTGAGCGCATACATTGCCTTGACGCTTATAGCAGAAGTATCAGAGCAAGACTTATGTATAAAACATGCTCTCAACAGTGCAACTTCGAGTAATCAATAGGCATCTTACATTATTTGGTCTTGGAACTAAGCTACAGTTATCCTCTGGCTTTGCCATAGAAACCACATAGGAGACAAGACAGTAAGTTACAGTAAGCATTGTATAAAAAGACAAAGCTGTACTTTACACAAAGAAGGGGGGGGGGGTTGTTTGTAGAGGTGACAATTAACTAACATAGACCCAGCCAGAGAACAAAATAATATTCAATCATTTATTGCACATACGATAGCATCAGTCCAAATAAAATATTCCTAACAGGAGAGGTGCACCTTGACCCTATCATTAATATAGTCAGTAGCAGACAACACCCCCATGAGTCTAATTCAGGATGCAAGCAACCCACACACACAGTGCTTCTTTCATTCACAATAACATAGGTTGAGAACAAAGTGAAATCCTCACATAAGCTGCATATTTATTGGCTAATATTAATGGAAGCATCCAATCAAATAAATTTTAATATTATGATCAGGAGAGGATGGAATATTCTAGAGATGGGTACCTAGACTCTTGAGTTGTCTCCACTGGGCTTGTTTTGCTTAGGCAGGGAAAGGCACATAGGCCTATGCCACAAAGTTCACATGCAACCCCATTTTTGTATAGGCTGATGCTCTAGTGCTATTCACATTAATAAAAAAAAATACTTACGTTCCATCAATTCCACGGACAGCATCCTCAGCATCACTACTCTCTTCAAACTCTACAAATGCAAAGCCAGGAGGTTTGCGGGCCACCCAAACATTGCGCAGTGTGCCATATTTGGAGAATTTTTCTTCCAGTTCTTGCTTAGCACACCCATGGCCCAAGTCACCTACATATACCTGTTTATAAGGCACAGAAGGAAATCAAATATGTAAAACAACCTACATGTATTTGTAATGACTTAAAATAATTCTTTTGACTTTTTTTCTGTCCATGATATCCTCATCATTCTTCTGATAAATAATATCTCCAAAACTAGAAGCAGTAGACATGTGGTTTATCACTATTAGAAGAATGATGAGGATATCATGGACAGAAAGTCAAGTGAATTGGTACTGAAAGAAGCTAATCTTGAGCGATCACTAACTGAAACCATAAGACAGAGGAACTACACTTTTTAGGCCATATTGGGCGACACAAGGGTTTAAAACACTTAGCAATCACTGGAAAGATTGAAGGCATACACAGTAGAGGTAGACAGAGAAAAACTTTTATTGAAAATCTTAAGTCAATGGCAATAGGTAAGGGTAGCAATAACAACTTTATAAGTTTAACTGAAAATAGGATTGAGTGGAGGAACATGATCGCCAATGTCTGTTCCACACAAGGTACCTGATGATGATGAAAATAATTCTTATGCCCTGAAATATGCCTAATAAGCTACAAAGAAAGCATGTCATTCCTCTCCAAGACCATTGTGTTTTACTATCTTTATCTTTGAGGAGCTAGGTGGAAAAAATCCAGTTATCAGCAAATTACTTTCATTACATAATGAGAAAATGTTTGTGGAAAGTAATTGCAAAAAAAAAATGAGATGTTTTCAGTCCGTTTGGGGAATAAAGTGCCTTAAAGGTGTTTGGCTTTCAAATACACCTTGGTGCTATGAAGAAAAGGTGAATAGAAATATGTGAGATAAAATGGAAAAGCCAAATCTACTTATAGACCCTAAAATAAAAAAGCATAGGAAAGGTGGACAAGCTTGAAAACCAGGGTGGTAAAAACAGTTCTTGGTAGCAAGGTGGACAGACCTTGAAAATAGAACCTCAAAAAAGCATTTAGACGGTGGGGAAGAGTTTAAAGTAGGCTTATAATTTAAGTGGCTTGAGTAGCTTTCTAAATATATATAAAAGATTTGTGTACTGGAAATGTCTGTTGTGACATGTGACACCAAATGGATCTCGGTATCTGACCCAAGTAAGCTTCTCTCTTGACAGGCCAAGGTTATTTGAGCTTTACTTAAGTTACCAAACGTTAAAAAATAACTGTTGTAAAGTTTAAGCTCGTGTACTAGTGATCATGGGCTCGTTCTTGGCGTCACATGTCACAACAGACATTTCAGAGGTGTGTTTGGAATGACACCCACTGACACAGAATAAGGGCTCAGACTATCTTTTAAGAAACTTTTTTGGAAAATATAAATATTTGAGATGTTTTTCCTACATTTTAGCAAATTTAAAGTACTTTTAGTATTTTGAAATTTTTGAGCACCTTTTGAACTCTTGCCATATATATATATATATATATATATATATATATATATATATATATATATATATATATATATATATATATATATATATAGCACCTTAAGCCACTATGTGAATTTGGAGTGGTAGTAGACCCAGAGGGGCTTTTATAAAACACTCATTTGTCCGCCCTTAAAAGTATAATATCACCCACGGCGTCTTGCTACAACGTTATTGGTGGGAATTTAGTTTGTGAGGAGAACAATAACCCCCTCCATGCTTAGGAGACTTAATAAATTGGCCCTGGCATAGCGCCGCTCCCGGGTGCCGTGATTAATCACCTGCCGGTATATGATCTGACAGCCGCTAGGCCTCTTATTGCGCTGTGCGCTCTGTGCACAGGAATTGTCCTAAAAATTGGCTAAAATTTCCAGCCTTTAATCTGCCCAAACACAAAACCCAAGGTCTGAAGCACAACTGAGTTTAGTATCATTTTAAAGATCATCTTGTCCAAAACAAGACACACTAAAAGTTATACTGCTGCCTTTAAATTCAGCGATTCTATTGCTTTTTTTCCGTGATATATGTTGGTTAAGAAATAAATGTGATGTTTTACAGTAGGTTTTGAAATTATCAATTTACTTAAAACTGTGCTGATTAATTTTATTCATTTTTATATTGGTGATTAGAACATGGTTTAAATGTTTTTTGTGTGCAAAGGGCTTTAAGTGCTGTCTTTTACAAAATTTTAGAAGAATTTTTTTGTGTGAAGGTTATAGGAAACACTGAACATGGAAGGCCTAATTTTCTATCTAGACACAGTTTCAGATTGTTTTCATCTATATATATGAAAAAAAAAACACTTTCTGAGAACAAAATTCTAAACAAAAACCGCATCATACAACAAGTTTACCACGGCCTTAGTTTTATTGGCAATCACAGTCAAAAGTATTTCAAAACAGATGTCCACAAACAACTTATAACACAGGTTATGCTACAAACACTTGGATCCAATGACGATAGAATCATAATAGACACCGCATTTACACATAAAACTAAACTAGACTCCATAAACCTAGCATTTTCCAAGATCCACAATCCAATATCGCACACAAATCCAATCCACACCAACAAACTGACAAACATGCAAGTCATAGAACAATACATGACAGTATATCGCAAAAACTTTCCACAAAAGGTTCTCTCAAAACATCACATTTTAGAGCATCACTGCATACCATTCATACAGAAATATAACCTTGGTTTAGGTTTACTAGGAGAACAGGGTGGGGAACTTTTACTTTCAACTATCGGAAAAATACAGAAAAGAACGCACACGGTGAAAAATGAAGCAAGTCAATTACAGACAACAATGAAATCCCACCTGCTACAGACATCTCAACATCTTAAAACACTTATTCCAGAAAAGAGAAAAAAGAAAACACAAAACAAAGAATGAAATATTAGAAAATAACTCTGTGTGTCTGAGAGAAAGAAAGAGAGAGAGAGAGAGAGAGAGAGAGAGAGAGAGAGAGACAGACAGACAGACAGAATTATTCTTATAAACCTGGTGTACTGTTCATAATGACCTCAGTGATCATTAAGACCTATGGTTAAATTCTAATTGTAAATAAAATCTAGCGAATATCACATAAAAAGTGAATGATAAAACTTATTTAATATTCTAAAAAATCTTTGAAATTTACCGATATATGGCTTATCACAAAATCTAGCGAATATCACATAAAAAGTGAAAGATAAAACTTATTTAATATTCTAAAAAATCTTTGAAATTTACCGAAGTATGGCTTATCACAAAATTTAGCGAATATCACATAAAAAGTGAAAGATAAAACTTATTTAATATTCTAAAAAATCTTTGAAATTTACCGATTTATGGCTTATCACAAAATCTAACGAATATCACATAAAAAGTGAAAGATAAAACTTATTTAATATTCTAAAAAATCTTTGAAATTTACCGATGTATGGCTTATCACAAAATCTAACGAATATCACATAAAAAGTGAAAGATAAAACTTATTTAATATTCTAAAAAATCTTTGAAATTTACCGATGTATGGCTTATCACAGGCAATATATAATCTACTTTGAGTTTTGCAAAATTTATACATGTAGGCCTACAGCTGACAATGTGCGAGAGAGAAACTAAGAAAGAGAGACGGAAAGAGAGACTGAATGAAAGAAAGAGTGAATGAACACATTAACTGTTCATGGCCATCGCTTGCAAAAACTTAAAGAATGTTCAAGAGTCAAGACTATGTTAGCTGACTGTGTGTTTAAAAGGATTTTGTGGTGGTCATTGGCACCATTCGATCGGATATACGAACTTAAATGCAGTGCAGACATATAAATTATACTTTAACCCTCTGTCATCCCTTGTATTTTGCTCAATTTTAGATGTGAAGGTGGTACTTCATTTTCATACCACCTCTAGAATTTA
>BLXT01006160.1:1517124-1529648 GCA_019648995.1 Plakobranchus ocellatus | reverse complement strand
AAAAAAAAAAGAATTTAGTATAAAATATATCGACTTCCTCAATGTGAAATCGATTAGTATTAAGTTTATTTAATCAGCGTTATCTTCGGACGTGTTATCGATGAGGAAACAAGTGTTGAATTTTATGGGCTCATCGTCACTTTCTGGGTGCCTCATGACTAGTGGTGCTGATTCGGTATTTAGGATTCGAAATTTTGTCAGCATTAATCTCACAATAGTAATACCCATATTTGAAACAAAACAATCAACAATTTCATTCAAAATGTTGGCATGCTAGCCATATTATTATTATTATTGTTATATTATTATTATTATTATTATTATTATTATTATTATTATTATTATTATTATTATTATTATTATCATCATCATCATCATCATCATTATCATCACCATCATCATCGTTGTTGTTGCGACTGTTGTTGTTATTATCGTAATTATAACGGTGGCTCATCTGGTAGGGCGGTTGGCTACTAGTCAGAGGTCCGAGGTTCAAATCCCAGTCCTGACCAAAACAATTTTTCATTGCCCCCTTGTGTCAACCCAGCATTAGAATGGGTAGCTAGGTCTCTTAAGACCCGACGAGAGTAAAGGCGGCGAGGAAAGCAAATGCAAACTACCTCATAATGCTGTATGCCAAGAAAAGCCAGGACCTTATTCCTGGTTCCCCAATGCTTTGATTAAGCGTGGGACCCACTGTACTTTTTTTTTTTTTTTTTTTTAATAATTATTTAATCAATAATATTTTTCTTGCACTTTTTATACAAATTATCCGTTGATTCATTCTTTCGGACGATTTGGACAGATTGATCTGAGAGTAAATAAACAAACACAAAAGGGCAAATTAGAATGTTGCTCTATTTTGTGAGAACATTGTAGATTCTAAGAATGAACGATTTGTTAGAAACTATGCAGGACGCTTAGTTTACTGATATCATAATCGAATCTCTGCCATTGACAAAATAGATATAGCCACATTCGAAAAAAAACAAAACAAACCCCAAACCAAACAATATTTAAAAAAAAAACAAAACACATACGATCAAAGTGCACAAGAAACTAGTGGGATATTTTCGGTTCTTTGTGTTGTTTACGGCGTTTTTTGAAATCGGGGTCAATGTTGTGAATGTCATCTTAGCCGTAAACCCGATGCGCAAGCGCATTAAACATGCGCTGTGTCATGTTCGAAAGAGAGGTTACGATCAAAATGTTACTGTTGGCGATTTTCAAAACTCTCCTTATCGAATCGATAAAATACTCTAAATTTAGTAATTTAAGATGAAAGGGATCGATATAATGAACTTGTATATTATATATTTCAACCGTTAGCATTGGGACCCAGGCTTGAATAAGATTTCGGCTGGATAATCAAAACGAGGCTGACGCTTTACGCCTTATTTGCATACACACATACGCTTCAAAGTACAAATAGTTAAATGGCAGGTAACTAAACAACTAAAAAAATATTAAAGACTGAAATTCAATAAAATGTACATATTTGAAAGAAACTTGCATTTTTTCAAAGCTCCTCAAATTTTATCAAACAAAGTTGAACAATCCTAACTGACAAAATTATTGCGCGAAATTAGCGTTCCCACAATTCATTACTTCGCCAGCTAGAATCATTTTACAGGTGGACAGATGTTTTGGAAAATCGTGTGTTTGTCATCTAAACACAAAATGTAGATCTTGATGTGCAAACCGCATTGCGGCCGAAACTTCTGTTTCAGCATTGCTAGCCTGTTCCGCTTTATCAAAATGTTGAGTATCATACATCAATCATATCATATAAACTAGGTGGCACCATGAAAGTCACGTTGATTCTAAAAATTTGATCAACTGCTTAGGAAAGAACATGAAGTCAAGTGATGTGTGTAGTCGTGTGATTTTCATTCGTTTGTTTATTTCAAGTTTTCAAAATTAGTCGGAATGTTTGTATTACTGTGAATCTTTCCTCTATTTTTCAATACCTAATCGTGAGCAAAACACAATATACACTTCAATAATGGCAGAGTCATATTTTGCCAATGAACAAAACTATGTCTCGTCTATGGACCCTGACACGAGCTGTGTTGCGGATACTACGAGAGCACATGAGGAGGATAATAGTAACATTAGTAATCCCAGCCTTGAGTCGGTTGTAAACAAGAATCACGCTGTCGGCAGGGACGCCGGGTCACAGCATGATGATGCTTCAAATGATCAGGTTGATTCTGGCGAGGCAGACCAAGCAGATGCGACAGAGGTTTATAAAGTCAGTGCACCAGAAGAGATATCCACCAATCAGGCTGAGAACGTTTATCACTTGGACGATGAAAATGAAAACACACCGACAGCTATGGGCAAGTCTGAATCCAATTTGGAGCACCAAATTGACATCAACCGTTCTGTATACAATTTGACTGTGCCCCTCAAGTCAAATGAAAAAGGAGACTCCACCCCCAAAGCAGCAAATTTAGTGATCAGTGAAGAGGCAGATGATAAAACCAACCAAACATCAGATTCAATTCAAGATATGGAAATTGAGTGCTCAAATGAAGGTGCAGAAAAGTTCAATGTTGAATCTCTGAGCTATGAGCTTCAAGTAGGTTACCGCATCTTGAATAATATGATGAGTGCAAGTAATAAGTGTGTCAATAAAATGTTTCTTCACCCAGTAGATGACAAGTTTCCTGAAACAGCTTCTTACTATGAAAAGATCAAGAAACCAATGTGGATGTTAAAAAGTAAGAACTTGTTTTAAAATTTCATTGTGGTCATGGGCAAGGTTTTCTAATGGTCAAACGTAATTATAAAGACAGCTGTGACTATTATATTTTTTAAACTTCCTACAAAATTAAGCAAGTAGCTTGAGCATTGTTTCGTTTTTGGTCTTTTTTGGGCGGGAAACAAATTAAAATTGATAGGCTCTTAAACCATTTTTTATAAAAAAAAAAAACAAAAAAAACCCGAAGTGGTTATATCCAGTACTGCTGGAAATAACAGCTCCGCGGCGGACCTGCTATTTGCAGTATTAATCGAAACTTCTGAATTTTAAGTTGCAATGAACAAACTTTGGCCGATCTGTAAAGTTAAATTTTGTCTACAAGTCCTATTTGAAAAAGTTTAACTCATCAATGCACAAATTTTGATTTAGTGAGTGTGATGGCATAGGATGCAATGCTTTATGTTTAAAAAAATCAGTTTTGGATGCATCCTTGCTGTCTAAATTAACTAAATAAGTTTCAAACACAACTATGATGACAAAATCGCCAAAAAAGTGGTCACTCATCAACAAATTAAGCTCATTCACAACTAAGTGAAGAAACACAGATCATTTTTTTTACTTGGATGTACTCCTGCTATCCAAATCTGCATGAATATTACTTCACTGATATTCAATTGGGCTTTTCCCTTTTGTAACTGGAGAATCTTTTTTTTTCAAAATGCAGGAAAAAACATAACACAATTTGGGGGTCCACCTTTTGGCAATTGCTCAACTCAAATAGATAGCCATGGGCAAATACCGGGCCTTATAATTTTTAGCAGCCTTTTTTTTTAAAAAGTCTTTTGTAAATTGAATTAGTTGAGCTTTTTTACTTTGATAGCTAAGGAAAAATTTAAATCAACAACGGTAACCCTCACCAACCAATATCATAATATGTTTGCTTTTTTATTTTGATTGACTAATAACTGACATTTATTAAAATCCTTCTTTTTTTTTAAATTCTATTTTTGTTGTTGTTTTTAAACTTCAGTGAAAGAAAAATTTGAAAGCCACCAATATGAAGATATCACAGAATTTATGGCTGACTTTCGTCTTATGATTGAGAACTGCTATCGCTTTAATGGCCCTGACAACTTTGTTTCCAAGAAAGCTCTGAAGCTTGAAACAATGATGAAGCAAAAAGTGGCTTTATTATCAAAGTAAGTGATTGCATAACTGGAAGAAAAATGAGTGTATATAATGATTGTACTCTTGGGATGCCCACTCTTTTCATTATAAATGTTTGACAAGTAAATCTATAGAAAAGAACTTCAGCCATATATTATATATGTGAAAAAAAATTACACGCAAAATAATATACATGTACTTCTATTGGATTTTATTAAAAATAAGCTGCTTAGCTAGCTTACAAGGTTTTGAATTACAGAAATCCATTTTGAAAACAAAATTGTCTATTTACAGAATTTTATTTCCAAATTCATAAGTATATAGTTCACTAAGTTGTGTATAGTAGAAAAGAACTGCTTTTGAAAATGTGAACCATCAAATATAAAATATAATGTCCAAGAATAATTCAGAATTAGGCTAAAATAGTGATGAAAAAAGTTTTAAAATAAAATTGTACTTTTTCCCTCGCATATTCTAGAAAATCTCATTTTTAGTTGCGAAATCCAGTTAACTTGTTTTAAACCAATGAAATTATAGATATTTTTCTTTGGAATACTATTTTTTTACCCCTCCAGAAATTTGAGAGACAAGATTATGGGAGCAGCAGGGCCAAGCAGTGATGATGATTTGCTTACATCAGGTTTTATATTTTATTGTGCATATTTCCACTTCCAAAGCTCTTAAATTTTACTACTAATATGGGACATGTATCAAGTTTCAACTATGAGCTAAATATCCTTAGCTTCAGTAATTCAATGGATTCAGCCTTTACACTTTGATGCTACAATAAAATGTTTCACATGAAAACAAAAGTCCTTGCTTGTATATATATTAAAATATTAATGAGTTTGATATTATGTAAGCTAGTTAGCATGATATTAATGTTACTCCTTTTCCAAGAACCATATCTGTTTAAATGTAAATACATGTATTATATTACAATATTTTGAGACCAGACTTGATTTTGTGGCAAATATTATGTTTGACACACTTTGCTTTCTTTAAAATCTTTTTATTTTTAACGGTACATACCTGTTTCAAGATCTAGAATTAATATGTCTCTATTCAGTGAGCAATTTTCACCAGTACAAAGATGTAAAGAGGTAAAAAAGGAGTTATTATAGAGTATAGCAATTATCAGGTGTGCAAAATTAAAAATATACTCAGTGACTCATTTGTTCTGGTTTTGTAGCCATCTTTTGAATGTGTGCATTTCAAAGACCACTCCTTTCACCCTATGGAAAAAGACTCTCTAAATATTATTACATTATTGATCTTTTTGTTCAAATCAGTTGGCTGAAAAAAAAAAATTGCTAACTTTTTACTTGTGAGTGTGAAATAGAGACACATATGCAGAATTTGAACTTTCTTTTTTTTTTTTTTGTAAAATCTTCCAGCTGGTCTAAGAAGGCGCATCCGGAATCCCAATGTTGCTGTCGATGATCCATCTCAGCAACTCTTGTCACAGCTGCGTAAGGATCGGGAGCTTCAGGAGAAAGTTGACCGCCGACAAAAAGTAGAGGACCGAAGGGCTATGGAGCAAGCACGTTTGCAAGAACTCCAGGACTGGGAAGATCGTATCATTGGACCAGATATTAAAGAGCATATAAAGACT
Source organism: Plakobranchus ocellatus (assembly GCA_019648995.1). Taxonomy (NCBI): domain Eukaryota; kingdom Metazoa; phylum Mollusca; class Gastropoda; family Plakobranchidae; genus Plakobranchus; species Plakobranchus ocellatus. The sequence goes on along the minus strand of BLXT01006160.1, from coordinate 1,524,159 downwards.
ATGTGGGAGGTGTGTAAAGTGTATTACTGGATAAAAGACATCATTTAAGCCCTTGTAAAAAATCTAAGCTTAATATTAGTGGCAAAGCTTCTTATTAATTTAAGGTCATTGGTGTCACATTGCAGGTTGTATATCATGTTCCGCAAATTTTTTCATATTTATATCTCTAAAGAAAGCTTTTCAAGGTCAGTTTCAACTATAAGTTGTTTTTCCTTGCAGCAGTACATTTTTCAAAATTCCTTTCATACTAGGCAATTATACTGCGGCATACATATATTTGCCTTCATCTGGTATTGTGTTAAATTTTCACTTGGTCAGTATGAATCTGAAGTCTTACAGCAGCCATGTTAAGGGTGAACAACACACAAAAAACTTCTTAACAAGACTAAAAGCAAGATCAGCCCTTGATTCAAACCAAGTTACCCAAATAGGTACCATATTGGTAGACTTGCTAGGAGTCCCGATTTAACCAGGAGCCTCCCGATCTTTAAGAAGAAAATACCTGTGTCTCAATTTCTTGATTTAGATTTAGAAATCTTGATTTTGCATTATGTAGGCCCATTGGTTTGAAGTGCAGAAATATCAGATTTGTTTTGGTTCTTGACAGAAAAAAAAAGGAATAGCTGGTTTAACACATTCGATTCTTTAAATAAACCTTGGCAGTTCAGTGATCAATTTTGATATGTGACGCGTTCTGTCAAACCGGGGCATAAGGTACCCTGGCCTATTTTGAGATATTGCGATGTAAAGTTAATACACTTTTTTTTTTAGCTAAAATTTTTTATTGCATATTCCGATCCTAAAAACATTAGTCTTGAGGTTTATTATGAAAAAACAGTGTTTTTGCGATTGAAAATACACTAAATACGGCATTTCTTTGACAGAGGTCTAATCATAACCTTTTTTAAAATGATTTTGGTCATTAATCAACAAGCCACTCTGGCATTGTTTGGTATCACTGCAATCGGGAAAACCTAAACTTTCTAAATATAGCACTGTTCTTGAAAAGATATAAATTAAATGAACTCATAAATAAATTATTGGGCAATATCTTCTGAGACTGCATTTCTCCTTTATTTTGCATTGTTGCGGTGAGTTATAGAATGTATAATGTGCTTTAAAATAAAGAAAACTGCATAAAATAGTGTGAAATTTTATGTGAGTGTATAGCATTATATGCTTATTGTGGCTGCCAATTTTTGTAGCTCTCGGATAATTAGAACCTATTAGTTGCTATGGAATTATATTCAAAACTTTAAACTCAGTTTTCTCAATAAAACGAGTTTTTGCTTTTCACGTACCAACCATCTTCAAATGCCCATAGCTCAGCCAAAAATCATCCAATTGACATAAACTTGGTGTCAAATTAAAGCTTAAGACCTGAACTATACAATGGTATAAATATCTCAAAACAGCCCGAGGGTACCTTATGCCCCGTTTTGACAGAACGCATCACATATCTAATTATGACAAATGTATTGCTGTTTGAACCATTCATCCAATTAGCAGGCAAATCTGCGAAGTATACTTCTACCTGTCAGACCGAAGCATTCATTCTCAAGTGCTGAATAGGCTAAAATCTGCAGAGTGTATTGCAGAATTGTCAAATTGCCGGTTGTGATTGTATTTCTGACTTTTTTTTTTTCAATTTTTTTGTGCAAATCTAAAAAAAAAATTCTGTCCGACAGACCTCCAGTCTGAAATTCCATCTATAAGAAATTTAAGTAAGGAAACATTGTAAGTCAAATGGCTCCATGTAACTGTTTTTTTTTTGAACGAGATGGCTACCTTTTTATCTCCTGACCATGAACTAAATCAATAATTCTAATTTTAGTGAACAAATATGACTCTAACTACAGTAGACCACACCTAAACCGAAAACGGCTGAATCGAAAAAACGGCTAAACAAAAAAGAAACGGAAGAGCTTTCTGTTTTTCCTCTTATTCTTTCTTATTAAACATGCGGTAAACCGAAAGGGTTGGCTGCCTTACTATTGCTAAAGCGAAATAAAAACTATGGGAAAGCCCAGTCACTATCTGACCGACACATAAAAAAAATTATTTTTTTTACACTCCTTGCCCATCCCTTCTCTTTCACCACTCAGTTACGCAGCGGGACTGTGCTAGACATTCCCTACATGTGTAGGTCCTGACAGCACTAAGCTAAGCAAACACTGTTGCATCACAGCCAATAATAAAGCCATCTCTCTTGTGGAGAACTTCAGTATCGGAAAACTTAGGCGATGATCAAATTGTTAAAGTAGAGACTAAGACCGGAAAACTTACTTAGGCAATGTTGAAATTGTGAAAACTCTATTATTCTACATTGATTACAGACTCAAAGAACCTCTTAACTTCAAAGGAAAGAGAAGGAGATAGACAAATGGATAAAAAAGGGAGAAAGATTCGTACATAGGCGTGCGATGATGGGTGGGATTGCTTTAACTTAATATTTCGGAATTTGGTTACTCTTCGTTATTAATCTTACTTATTTAATGTGCTATGCTTAAACCAAAATAGAAATCATACTCCCTAGAATTTCGGTTTAAATGTGTTCCACTGTATTCTTTTTGTCTTGAAATCAAAACAGTAACTTAAATCTCCAAATCTTATATCAGGAGCAACTTTTTTTTTTCTTTGAGATCATAGTGATCGCCTTCTAAATTTGGTCTAGATCTAAATGTAAAGCTGTTAGAAGTTGGATTATATTTCACTTTCTTTCGCTAATAAATAACTCATGCCTAGCCATTCTAGTAATCAAAGCTGATTGAAGTATTTGAAATATAGAATCTGTAGGCCTTAGGCAAATAGATGTCTAAATGATGAAGATGCCTAAGACTGGGAGACATTGAAGTACTGTTTTTCCATGTATCATAACTGAAAATAAACAAATTACTTTAGTAGGGTCCAAACTTGATCGTTCAAAAGAAAACCTGGTGATATATTCTGGGCTTTTCTAATGCCTGGGCTTATTGAGAAACTGGTTTGCAAAAACAAGTATTGAGAGAGCAGAGCAGCCCTAAGAAGAAAAGAAGAAAATTTGTTTCGGTTCAAATTGCTAGGTCATTCATAAACTCTCAAGCATTTCTGAATGTCTTTGTTTTCTTTTTAATAAATTAAAAGTAAATAATTTGAATACATAAATTCACTTTAGCTGCATTATTTGTAATCATTGGCAGCTTCCCCAAATTGGCTTGTTTGTGTACTTGTGTATGGAGAGTCTGGGCCTGGAGGAAGAGGTCACTCAATATCAAATAGAGCGAGGTCTAGCTATGCCTCGGGAATGCAGTGACTTTAGACGTCTCATGACATGTCTTCTGTCCACACCACACCAGCGTAAGAAGTAAGTAGTATTGGGATATTTCTCTTTTTTTTTGTTACTAGTGATTGGCCAAACCAATTTATCATTGCTCCTCCGTGTCCACCCAGCACTGAATGGGTAGCTAGGTCTCTTAAGACTTGGCCAAAGTAAAGGCGACGAGGAAAACAATGGCAAACTACCTCATAATGCTGTATGCCAAGAACATAATCCTGGGTTTTGGGTGTTTGGACTAAGTGTGGGACACACTTTACTTTTTAGTGATGAAGATTGGAAAAAGTTATATTGAGAGACTTGGTGTATGTAACAGGATCATATCAACAAGTGAATATTTGTTTTTAGGGAATGGGGATAGACTTGTATCATAAACAGCTGTATTGACATATTTTTTTTTTTAATTGATGTTGACGATCTTAAAATTCTGAAAGGTGTTTTAAAAAGTGTCAAAGTATAGCGATAAGACTGGTATCTGCTAGATATTAATGGGCTCTTTTTAGCTTAAAGTCCACTGAGCATGTAATGATGACATTGAGACTTTACATGGAATCATAATATGGTTGACATGATGCAAAAGTGGGTCAGCCCAGATTTCAGTAGTTTTAAGAGGGTGAATGTGGATGTTTTGAGGTATAATGGACTATTGGATATGAAATAGTCAGGGGGATGATGTTCTTTAAGAATTAAAAAAGTAAGTATGATCCATGTCCATGTCACAGAACAAAGGTTTGTGTGGTTGAATAAAATCATCAACATGCATCATAAGAAGTTTTAATTGACAATTTTACACTTTTCAAGTTTTCAAACATATTGATAGACACGTATATATAGTGAGCTATAATTAACTTTTTTAAAAATATTTTTTTGGTGTTTTTGTTACAGGAGAATTATGTCATATAACATGCCAGATGGCACTTGTAACATAATCCTACAGGTTGCTTCACCATTTTGGACCACAGTTCCTTCTTATCAAAATGGGTTTTGAAACTTTGTATAACTTGAAAGTGTGTCCATATAGTCATTGAACACATTATAAATGGATATAACTGAAATAGTATGAGAGCAAGTTATTTACAGTCATCATATCTCACTTAGTGCATTATGCCAATAGTATATTCTAAAAGAAAAAAGTTTTGAAAAAAAAGATGCATTGATGGTGTAGCAGTTAACATGAAACCTGCCCTGAAATTTGCAGGTAGCTTTCTGTAATGCCACCAGCACCTGATTCACAGAAGCCCAAACATTAATGAACAAACAGTTTTTATCACAGAGACAAACCTGTACACACACACACAAAAAAAGAAGAAATTATTGTTGCACACATTTGAGCAATTGCCTAAAACTAAAAGTGGACCCCAACATTATTTTATTTTATTTCCTTGTGCTTGAAATAAAAGAAGCGTCAAATACAAAGTGAAAAGGGTAAATGAGGTATAATTTAATTAAAGTTAGATCATAACAGTGGATTCAGGTGAAAAAAGTAAGCCTGTCTCTCTTACTTTGTTATGAATGAAATTAGTGTATAGATAGACGTCCACTTTTTAGACAATTTTGTCATCTTAGTTGTATTCCAAGTTGTTTTGTTAATTTACACAGCAAGGATGCACCCACAACTGTTTTTTAAAACAAAGCATTACTTTATAGGTTTTTTACACATAGAAACTCAATTATGCATCGATGGGTTAGATTTTTTTCAAATATGGCTGATAGAAAATCTTGTGAACACAACAATGATGACAATGCACATTTTTGCAAATTGTCTTATTATTGGCAGGCATAGCAAACCTCAGAAGTGCCTGTTTGAAAAACAGGCTTGCACAAATTGCACATATATACAATTGCTTTCTACTTTTTTTTTCTGTTTCAACTTTTGCTTTACAGTCTGAAAAGCTTCATGCCGTATCATGTGTGGAATTCTAAACTGACTGAGAAATTGGACAATTTCTACAAAGTCCTTTCTGAAAAAAATGGAAATCATACTCAAGTAGGCTATGTCTCTTTTTATTTATTATTAATATGTGTAATTTTTTATTATTATCATTGCTGTGCTAAGTCGATGTCTTTTTTCCTCTTAATCAACAGATTTCAAGTATGCGATTTTAAACTCAGAAAATATAGCATTAGCATACCAACAAAAGGATTTGATCCAATTGCCTATGGGATAGGATCTTGCGTTTGGTATAAGTCAATTAACAATTTTAGAGATTTTGTTTTAAAAATGATATTGTTGCATCAAATTCTTCCAGACAAAATTTTTTTTTCTCAAATGTCATGCCAATGAAAGACAAGCTAATGATGATGGTGATTTCCTTTTTTCATTTCAGGCTTGCTATAAACTTGGCTTTGACCTAAGGGCTTTCAAGATGATGGGTGAGTGCGAAAGTATCACTTACAACACGGCAACTAAAAACCTTTTAGTCCTCAGTCAGGTCCCATTGGAAAAACTTATTAAAAAAAAAACGATGGTCAATCAGGTCACTGTGGGTCAATACTGGCCCTCTTGGTTAGGAAGTCACCTGAGCTGGTAGCTTGTGGAATGGAATTTTCACTGTTCTCTTTTTACAGTTACTAGCTCTTTTAAAATTCACAAAAAGCGTATTTAAAATTACATACCTTCCTGGTATTACGAAAAATTTGTAATATATTACTAAACATGCATCAGATAATGAAAATACGAAAAAAACCTGATTCATTAGAAATTTTGCTGTGTCTCAAGCACATCAATCTGTGTGCTCTTCAGTGAAGGAGCCAGAATTGCTGGAAAGCTTGATCATTTTACTAATTGTAAAGACTACTATGTATATCATAGCTGTAAATTTTAATTTACAAATCACAGATATAGAGAGAAGTATTAGTGCTAAAATGAGCTGCTCATGGGGAAAAAAGAAAACAAGAGATTCAATAGTATCAGTAAGGGTGTATTTTAAATTCTAAATTACGAATTTTTTTCTCTTGGTTTCTTTAATTGGATGATCCCAAATAGGCAGGTATGGTTATTATCCTTTTGTAACAGTGGAGAGAGAGAGAGTCCTCATTAGTGGTGAATGTTTGATTTTTTTTTTTTCTGCTTTCATTTGTAAGTTTTCTTTTCTAACACCATCCAAATAAGATGAACAAACTTTTTTTCAATCAAAGTGTGTACCCTCCAAAAACTTGTGCTTTTTTTTTTTTCTTTTAACACCGTGAAAAGTTTATATAATGGTATTATAATTAAATCATAGAGAAAAAAAAATAGAAAAAGACAGAACTAGATGCATTCATGAATAAAGCTTTAATCTCAGCCAGTGAGAGTATAAAGTGGTGAGAAGTTATCAATGAAGCTCTCAGTGTTCAGACAACAGGATGGCTCTAATAGGTAGTGTAGTCTGATCTCAATTCAAATAGTGGTAGCAAATCACCTCAGTGGTAGGAAGATCGTGTTTGAATAAAGATGATAAGCTTTCTCTTATAATGGTTTTTCTTGTAAATGTTTCACACCCCAGTTAAGTAATAGTTTTTTTCATAAAGGTTCCACACTTTCTATCTCATTGATAACAATAATCTTCAAGGTGTTTTGTAGATTAAATGTTGAGCACATTTATTATTTTTTAAGGTCAGTCTTTTGAATCTGTCCCTGATTTCTCTCTCTCTATCTCTCTCTCTCTCTCTATCTCTCTCTCTCTCTCTCTCTCTCTCTCTCTGTCTTTCTCTCTCTCTCTCTATCTCTCTCTCTCTCTCTC
>BLXT01006160.1:1497074-1513312 GCA_019648995.1 Plakobranchus ocellatus | reverse complement strand
GGGGGGGGGGGGGGGAGGAGAGGGAGAGAAGAGAGAAATAAACCAGCAATAGTAAATAAATTTGCAATTTAAATTAGTTTTTCCTTTGCCCTTTCTTAACATTTTTGTAAATTTGTTACATTATACAAAATACTTTTTATAACTTTTATTAGTGCAAAAAATCTTTTTCAAATTGAAGTCTTTTTCTGTGAGTAGTAATATTTTTTCTACTGACTTGTTTGTAATACATGATCATTTTTATTTCCTCAGATAAATTTAAATTTTTTTCTTACTTCCACTTTTCCGTAGAAGTTGCCCTCTTTTCAACATGTTCATTGAGCAGATGTGTGGCTTGTATATCAAACTCCATGGAAAAAGGCTACAATAATTTAGATTTTCAAATGTTCTGCAACCTTTAATGTATTTAATTTTATTACACTTCTAAAGTTGTAAGATCTATGAATAATTTTACCCATTCTTTTGCTTCCAGGAAACACAACAGTACTTGCAGAAAACAATTGAAGATATTGAGGCTGTAAGGCCCAATGATGTGCGAGAGGTCTTACTTGGATCTGATGGGAGAGGTTACCGATATATAAACTTTCCTATGTTCACTGGCAAAGACATCCGTATTTTTAAACATCAAAAGCTAGGAGAGCCAACTCTCGAGAGCTTGTGTATGGAAGATTGGAGCGTGGAGACAGAAAAAGTACTTCTATAATTCTAATGACTTATTGTTAATGGCCAAACATTTTTGTATGATATCCTGAAATGAGGCAAAAGAGAATGGGACCAATTTGAAATTTATTGTGTAGAAGTGAGCTTTCCATAGAAATAAAGATCTTGCTTGTAATCTTTTGCATAGTTATATTATTGATTTTTCAAACTACAAGATATATTCTATGTTTGCTTTTGTAGACCAGTAAAAACTTATCTATTTATCCAAATTCTGTGTATATTATATCTGAGCAGCCAAAGCAAATAACAAATCTCTTTGGTGATTTAATAAGTTTTTGTTGACTCAAAGTTATAAAAAAAGTGCATTCTCCAAATTTGAATATATTTTTACAGAATTTGGATATAGACCTGTTTTTTTTCTCTACAAAAGCAAACCTAGTAAGCTTTTATAAATTATTAATGTTTTTTTTTTCTTGCTTTTTGAAATGCCTTTGCAATCAAATGAAATGCTGTTATCATGGCCAAGTATCAATAAATCTTTGTGCATTTTTCACCTTTGCAATTCACAGTGAAGTCGAAATATATCACAGATTTAAAATATGTAAAAAGCAATGTCTGACCCTTCAAACATTCCTGTAATTATTTGGGGTGAATGGCTTCCGGTTGCTAGCTCTGAAAATTTTTTTGCTTTGAAAAGGCTCATGGATTGAAAATAAAAATTTTTTTTTCATGTAAACCAAATTGGTAGATTGTTTGATATTTCTTCTCATTGGTATTTTTCATAGCATTAAAAATGGAATAGGTGTTTGGCTTCAATTTTTGGGTAATTTTTATAAATTCTTGAGCATATATTTTATTATTTTGCAAAACAAAAAAAAAACATTGATTAGATAGCAGTTCCATCATTCAAAGTGCAATATTTGGCAAGACTTCTAGATATGCACAAAGAAAAGAAATATCTTTGGAAGCTAGCCTGCTTTTCTACTTGTCATATCTCAGTATTTAAAAACATTAAATCAAGTGAAAAAAATTGCATTTTATATCTATTGCTTGTTTCATATTTCAAATGTCATTGCTGAATTGGAGCTGATCAACGAAAGCTCAACTGCCATTATGATCTGAAATTATTGAAGGTTTTTTGTTGTTTTTTTTTGTAATGAATTTTTATGTGCATGTGAATTATTGTTTAATTAATTGAAATAGTAGAATTGGTGGTGTTGAATTTTTCGTTTAGCTTTTGACTTTTTATGTTTTCTCCTCGTGTCTCAGCCATCTGCCTCATCTTCACGTTGCTCAACACCAATCAATCAGAGAAATGGCAGGCAAGCAGAAACTCCACTTAACTCTTTGAGAGCCAGGGCTCTTCTTCAAGCTGTAAGTGAAATAAGTTGATTGCTTAGGCAATTGGCCACGACCATTAAGTAGAGATTTGTGTGAAATTTGTTTGAAATTCTTCATCAAAACATGCAAAGCAAGGCTCGTGGGTGCTTCAAAACTGGCCCTTTCAGACAATTAAAAAAAATTTTTAGTGCTTTACTAAATTGTAATAAAAACTTCATTTTTACTGTGCATATTTTGGTATTTCAGAGCTTTACAAATATGTTAGTTTTATTTCTTTTAGTGTTGTGGTTGATCTACAATTAAAAAAAAAATACCACGCATTTCCCATTTTCGGAGAGTGTTCCCAGTCAGCAGACATACATATAAAGCAGATCTAGAAAATCTATAATGTGAGAAAAATATTACGTTTGGAAATAAATTTGTCACCGAAAATTTAAATATCATTTTATTTAGACTGGATCTTTAGCCTAAATCTAAATCTATCTCACTCCAAATCATAGTCTAGTTTGACTAATCACCTTCTTGGTTCATCGACCCGTGAGCAGTGTAGATCTAGATCTAGAATTATAGACACCCGATTTGATGATTTATTGCCTTATTATAGTAACTAAATCTAGATTTTTCACTCAAAATTCAAATGCACATTCTAGGAAGAAATTTACGACCTCGGTCACCTTCTAGAATCTAGATCTGGAGTTTGAGGTTGGATGAGCAATTGCGTTTGGGGACAAGATTTTATGTAGAACAATACTAATAGTCTTGAAACGATTGGGAATGGAAAAAATTTTCATTTGCATCATCTGATTCCAACTCATATAGCTCAAAATCACTCTTTTCAGCAAACTCAAAAGTATCAAACACATTGCGCTATGATTCTGCTATTGTTTAGGTTGGAAATTAATTCAGAATGACAGATTGAGGGTTTGTGGATACCGGTATCCTGAATCTTCAGTCCTTTATTTTGAATACTAAAAAATAGGACAAGAGTAGCAAATCTGGTATTACCGTAAAGCTTGGAAACTCATGAAAACTGAGTAAACTGAAAATTGCTAGTACTTTGTTAACATACTTTAAAAAATTCACAAAGCCATCCTGAACATCCTTGTGACAAGGTCCTAGCACTAAAAATAACATCTTGATACCGTTCGAGACCAGGGCCCAGTGAGTTCGTGAGTAACTAAGTACATGCCTGTTTCTTGTCCTCTCAGAACCTAAAAAATTTCTGGCCTATGGGGTGCTAGTTACAGACTTACTATTTTGTCGAATAATCTTGATTTGTTTTAGGCGGCCATAAGATATTTCTTGTCTATGACATTTTTCCCCCCAGGCTGAGTCCAAAGAAGCCTCCCCTTTCAGGGATTCATCTCGAGCAGGGTCGGAATCTATGGAAACAAGTGTTTCATTGTCACAACATCCTTCATCAGACAATCTGGACAACATCCAGCCAGTCAACTCAGTAAAACCTTTGAATCCTAAAAAACGTAAAAAAACGAGTATTTTTTCAGGGAAGAAAAAACGCTTCAAAACAAAGAAAATGGAGTCGAGCTTTGGGTCTACTGCTTCTGCAGATGAGACAAAGGTGGAAGAGGATAGCCTTATTGAAAACGACTTTCAGAACAATTCTGTATGTGGAGAATCTCCATTAAAAAATGTCATCATGAATGGTGGCACTACTGTAGCCTGTGATATTGTACCATCAGAAAAACGCCATAAACCATCAGCAGGACCCTGCACTAGTCTTTCTGAATCTGATAATGAAATTTCTGCTGCTCCATCAAATGGTGTCACTGTCACAACAAGAGAAGGTGACAAGAGAGTTTTGGCTGATGCAACAAGCACCACTGAAATACAGGAAAAAGCTGACATGCCCAAATCACTTCTCTTAAAAAAAGAAGAGAACTTATTGCCTTCCCATGATGCTCAGCAGGACAAGCAGCTGGACAGTGCATATCTGTCTTGTGAAAGTGACAAGTCTGGTAGAGATGAAGAAGAATTAAAGCTCGGTGATGGTCCTGTGCTTGGCAACAAAATAGAACATAACACTATGGAACACTCACCTAGTGGTCATCAAGAAAGTCTGGAGAACTTAGTCAATGGTACAGAAGAGAAGAGCACTAGTTATGTAAAGGGCAGTACAATAAAAGTGAAAGAAGAAGTGCTAGATAAAGATGTAGAAGACATAGAAAAAACGGGAGTTTTAGCAAAAAAAGAGGAAACTCTTCAAGAAGAAGAGGTTCAAAATCCTCTTGAGAATGTGGGTGTAGATTCAGATAAAGCAAAGCCATATTATGGTGAAAAGAAATTTTTTGCAGAAGATGTCGCAGAAAAGCCGAAAGAATTAAAGAACCATGATTTACCTGATGTAGTTGAAAAATCAATATTTCCAAATCTAGAATGTAGTACGAAGTGTGAAGAACTTCAATCTCATATATCTGAACTTGGAGACACCGTAAGCATTGGCAAAAATGCTGCTTTCCCAAATCGGCCACTCTTTAATGGAGTTTGCAATAAGGAAAACTCCAGTGGTCATGAAGCAATGAACACTCCAGACATTGGTGTAAACACGACAAAAGAGGATGAGGTGAATGGATGTAACACAAAGAGCAGGAGAGGAAAAGAAGATGCAAAGGGTTTTTCCCAGTGTGAAGATTCAGAAAACATCAAAAGCCCAGATAGAAATGACAGAGAGGAGACTTATCAAAAGAATGCTGGTACTGAAGAGAATATCTCAAAGCCATCTGGTGAATATGCAGATAGAAACGAAGAAGAGGAGGAGGAAACTGATGAGGATGAAGATGATGTGAGTACATATTTGCAATCTTCATTTGAATATCAAAATTTACTAATTTTTTTTCCACATGGGATAATTGTTAAATCCTCAAAGATACATTTTGCTACATTTAAGGTACCTGAACTTGAGTTATGGTTACTTGAAGTATTGATTAGATGATTTTAGCTTTTCTTTTGCTATGTAGAAAAAAGGAAAATTACTAAATTTGAAAAGTGGCAATGTTTTGGTACCTATCCTTTGTGATGGTTACTTTTTACACATTTGATTACTTGCCCCACAAACTGAATCAAAACTATGATTTTTTTTTGTTTTATGTATATACATTTTATAATTCAAAATGCTTGCCTAAGATTTGACTGTTAAATGCTAAGAACATATCATTTGAGAAAATTTTGACATGTAAAAAAAATATTCAAATATATTAATTTTGAAACTTCAATTGTTTTTTTGTTTTTTTTTCAGTTTGTGTTTTTTGGTTGCAGAAAAAAAAAAGAACAAACCAAACTATATGTTCTAACACATATGAACTGATTTCCTATACATTTGGCATTACTTTTAAAAAAGAAAAATTTTTTTTTTAGAAATTTGGCTTCTTTTATACAAAATATAGCTATTTACCTACACCTCTCTCTCTAGAAGGAGATAGTATGCAAAAGATTATAAAGTAAAAAATTCTGAATCTATCAAAACCCTTTTAATAGTATTTAGATAATCACTGAACAATAAGATTCAAAAGATGCGAAGTTAAACTCTAGGAGGAAGTCGATTTTGAAAAGCGCATAATTTGCTCATGAATTTAGATGGCAATTGTTACCATGGTAACCATAGGTCAAAAATATTTTTCCAATAATCTTATCCTCCAGTTTGAGGGCATCTGTGGCACAGTCAATAACGAGTCCACCCTGGGATATTTTCATATGTTCAAGCCCCGCCACTGGCGCCCTTGCCTGACAGAGGGCCTAAGAGCCTGAGATCACCTTATTGTGGACTGGCTTTTTACAAAAACCAAACCAAATGTCCAGTTTGATCATGGAAAATTTATTGCTAAATATTAGAATAAAGAAATGAAGAAGATGTTCACTCACTTAGACCTAGCAACAGACAAGACAAGATTTTTGTGGAAGCGGATGGCTCAGTGCTTGTTTGCTTGGTTCCTCTGTCTGGCAAGGCGGTGGGTGCCGGCGAGGATGCGGGTTCGAATCCAACTCAGACATAATTATTGTAATTTTCTCTCGTCTTCTGTCTTGTCTTGCTAAATATTAAAAATGCTTAAAAATAATTTTCTAAAAAATGAAAAACAGCACCCTCAGCTTCCGTCCAGCCCTCCTCCCACTTAATGGAAACAAAAAAAATTGATTTTCTCTTTCATTGTATATAACATTCTCTCTCTGAGAGCCACAAAAATAAGGAATGTAAATAATATATTTAGTGGGTTTTGTGTTTCTTTTGGATTTTTGTCACCCTTCTTTGAGCTTTTAATAAACTAGTATTACCACCAATTTATTTAACTCAAATATCCTCAGCTTCCAGAGAGAGGCCGCATAGAGTTGGTAGCTGAGAGTATGGAGGATATTCGACAACTAATGAATAAACTATCCAACCCTGACCCTATTAAAAGAGGGAAAAAGGTGTGTGTGTCCAACAGTTAAATTTATTTGAAAGTAAATATCTTAAGGCTTAGTGGAATAATGCAGACAAACTTATTTCCATTTGAGTTGCTTTTCTTGCTCTTATCAATCATAAATATGGGATTAACTTTAATTAACTTGTTGCCTTGAAGATTTTACATGGCTTATAACCCTTTTTCAGTCACTTTTTTCGATGACATTCCTAACAAATTCTGAAGTAATGAGGATACAAGTACACAAAAAAATATACCCTATGGATATAAGGGAATTTTCATTTTCATACAAAAGAAATTGTACAAAGCAAAGGAAAGGATTGTTTGGCATTTAGTTTAAGGTCAAGATTTAGAATCTAGATCCACATCGCTGGCTTTTCCCTCTTTGTGGTGTAGATTAAGATCTTAACCTAGATGTTTCTCAGAAACAAAGAGATCTGTTGTCTGTGTCATCAAACGAGCGACTTACTGTTGTAGTTCAAGGTGACAATTGAGTTCTTTTAAATAGTCAAAAGGACTTGAATAACTTGGAAATCTAGCAAAACTCAAAGCAAAATGTATTAACTTGAAGAAACAGAAAATTACCTGTAAATAAACTATCCAAAAGCATCATACGTATTTCAATGGGACTTGACTATACTTTACCAGAGGGACGACAAACTTATAATTCATTCCTCAATAATAAACTGTAATTTGCTGATTATCTATCCCTTCAACACAATCAAGCTTTCTTTTTAAAATTTAGAATTCTAACATTTTATGTATACTGGCTATAGTTTTCTAGAATAGGAAAAAATATTGAGAAGATAACATGTATGATGAAACGAAAAGAACAATCTGTACACGACTTGTTTACATAATACCAGCCTCATTGTAATCTCAAGAAATGACTAGGCCTCCTGTGAATGAATACAAAAAGAAACCAATCACAATGCCCCAACAACATTGGCTTAGAATACAATATTATGACTAACAATCTCAATCTAAAGCAACATACATGTGCTACATTCTAGAGGGTACACAAATCTAAGTAAACCACAAAATTTGTCATATTCAGGAGCTCAGACGTAGCAAAGACTCTTCTCTAAATGTTTTAGTTGCCATGTAAATTTGTTTTTAACCGTAAATATGTTGCAGTTTGATGCTGATGTTTTCTTTTGGTGACCTGGTTCAAACTCACAACTTCTCAGGTATATCCCGGTGTAATAAAACCCTGTGAAGAGGAGCTACTGGCTAACTTGACTCGTTTCCATGATGACCTGCTGAAATTTGAGAAATCCCTGACTAATGCTCGTGCTGGTATGCAGGTGAAACTGCGGAAGGAGGTCGACAACTATACAGAGCCCAAGGTGGAGGTCAGTGGGCAGATAACACAAGTATCACAATTATGTCCACATAAGTAGCATGCCTCAAAGAAACACAATTAAGTCATTATTTTGTTCTTTATTAAATTATTAACAACAAATTTTAAAATTCTCACAGCTTTGCTAAAAAAAAAAAGAAGTAATCCTTTCTAGTTTGATTAACTTAAAAGTCAATAACATAATGTTGAAAATAAGAAATTTACAAATTTCAAGTCAATATCTTTTTTTTTTTGGATAGAAATCTTCGTGTTTTTGCTTTCAGGTATCTCCGATTCCAGCTTCCCTCTATATCTATAGCCACCAGTATGTCTCCAGACAAATCTAGTTGCATTTGAACATTTGAAACCATTGACAGACATGCCTACCGTTTCGGAAATTCCGGATTCGTCCTGGAATTCAACCAGAAAATGACCTGCATTCCGGAAATCCGCATTTTTATCACAAAATCCTGAATTTCGCCGATTTGTGATTGGTCATACTCTCAGAAATAAACCTAGTCTACATTTAGCGGCGATTCTCTGCATAAACAACGCAAAAATATTAAAGGTCTTAGAGTCAGAGAGAAAAAAAAAAACAACGGCGTTAACACTGCAACAATCTTTCCAAACTTATTAAATACACGGCACTCTTTGCTAGACCTTTTTTTCATAACACCAAGCATGCATCTTGCAGACTGAAGAGGGGTTGGGGTGGTTTGGGGCAAACCTATCCGTGCAGTGCATCTATAGACGAACATTATAGTGAGGCTGACTGTTGCCCCGTTGATGGTCGGTCATTCACACTGTGATGTCACCCACCTGGACTAGGGTTTTTTTCAGCAGACATATCTTTGCGAGGAGAGCAAATACGAAAATTCTGATGGGGCAAATTTGAAATCAGCGACCTTGATCTATGAAAATTATCGCGGCAGAATTTCAATTTTGATAAAAATAAAGAGTTTTGGGATAATTTTCCCGTTTTAAATCTGTTAACTGTACTATTGTAAGACAATGGTTTGGTCGAACTTAATTATCTAGACTTCGAGACTACCTATATGCGTCTTATATCTAGAGAAGTTATAAACCCAACATTGAACTTAGGCTCGGTCGGAGACTGTCTGATTGATGCTAGGCTCTTGCCATTGCCAGTCCCATGATAATACTATGACAGAACTTAATATAATACAATCAGGCCTGCGTATCTTGGATAAGTCTACGTCTCTTCAAAATGACCGAAAAGAAATTGCTCTACACAGAAGCTCCAATCCGCAAAAGACAAAAGCATTGTATTCAAAAAGAATGCATTGAGGCATTCCGTATTTTAAGGATAGAATAGGGAAATGTTTAATGGAATTTTCAGTTTGAGAAACGTTAATAAAATTGAATTCCAAAGGTAACATTGAAATAAGTGACCCAAAGTTAAGCAAAATGGAGGCTAAATGTTAAGCAGTTGGCTTAGTGTTAGTGCCGATTTAGACAAGAACTGATATTCTCTACACTCTCCCCCGTCCTAAAGGTACACCACTATGATTGATTGGAACTTAGTTGAATTGAGTGTTGATTTTTTTTTTGTTAAATCAGCGTCAGTTCCCGTTATATTCAGGTTTGTTCCGCATTTTTATATAATGTTCCGCATTTTTGCCCTTGATGTTCCTCAAAAAATTTTTCAAGGGTAGGCATGTCTGCATTGATAAAGCCTAAAGCTGCATTGTATGAGCTTTGTAATGGTGTATAATGGTTAAAGATATGTTTCCTGTGCCAAGATATAAACCTGTCAAGTTGTTTAAAAAAAAAAACAATCTTTTTCCTTTTTCCTTTCTCAAAAGTGATACTTACAATTTCAAATTCATCAGAGCTGGTCTCAAGGCATAGCTATAATTTGTCTTACTTCATTTTGATTGTTTAAAATAATTTTTTTAGGGGCTGTTTCAGGGCATTCCCTTGTGCATCAATACCTCTTGGAATCTGTCCCTTTCCATTTTTGTGCACATCACAAAAAGTTAACTGTTTAAGATGGACAATTTTAAATTAAAAAAACTACATTTATAAGATCATCAGAAAGAGATTGGAGTACAAAAAAAATCTTAATATAAGTTGTTTTGTTTGATAATTCCTGGCCTGTTTTTTAGTATACCTTTTCTTTTACTGCAGCCTATATTGTTAATTTTTTGTATCACTGGGAGTGTTTGAGCTTTTCCCTACACATTTAATGCTGTGGGTTAAAGATGGTCAGACCTCCAGTTTATTTTACAACACACCAGACAAGTTGAAGCATTTTGTTCATCCAAACAAATTAAGTGTAATGCTTGCTATAGGATTACTTAAAAAAATAGAAAACAAAAACAGGAACAACTTAAGGGCAAGAATGATTTTTATCCCATTTTCTTTTTTCTTTTTTATTTTAGGAAACCAAAGGGTGGGACAGTGATCATTCCAGAAGCACAAAAGACTCAAGTGAAGATGAGGAGGATGAGGGTGAGGAACCAGACAGTAAAGCTGAGATGGAATCGAGCAGAAAATCTAAGAGGATTAAGGCAAAACAGCAGGTTGCTGCGACCACCTCTCTACTCACTTCTGCTGCCTCCAAATTATCAGTTCTAAGTGACAATGGGAACAATGAAGATAGCAATGACAGCTTTGAGATTGACATCAGCTCAAGAGGCCGTCTAAGGAAGCGTCGCATAATTCCCAACAATACAGAGGATACAGGGCTGAGAAAACGAAAGCTTATGGACTTGGTTGTGGGAACTAGTGCAAATGATGTTCCATGCTCTGTTAGTGTATCTTCAGCTACATCTTTGGCTCCCTCAACTCTGGCATCCATAATTTCTTTACCAACTGTGATTCAAAGGCAGCCAGGAAAGCCATTGCCTTCTCACATTCTCTCAATGCTGACATCAGGTGGACTTACCTCTTCATCCTCAGCCATTCGCACCCAGTTGCTGACCACAAAGGCTGGGTCATCACCTGGGCTTCAGCAACACCTCCTGGCAGGACAAGTGTTTCGACTAGTCACTCCTGGCCGTGACAGTAGTGCTGCCCCTGGAAGTGTGATCATTTCTCCTCAGAATCTGGCAAGCATCAGGTTTGTATCCAGCACTGGGGTCGTGACTTTGCCCAGAGAAAGGATTCTTTCAGCAGGTTCATCCTCAGCATCCACATCTTCTTCTTCCTCTGCCCAGGCCTCACACCCAGTCATACAACAGCTTTTGTTGAATAAGTCCGCAAAGGGGCAGGCTTTAACTACTAAAGTGTCATTTGTACCAAAAGTAACTGTTAATAGTGGTGCAATAAGCCAAACTTCTCAGCAGCAGCACCAGCAGTCTGTAGTTTCAAACAGCACTTCTTCCAAAATGTCTGTGATAGTTACTTTACCTTCAGTTTCATCAGCCCTGAATGTGCACCATCATGCCACATCTAACAGGTCTAGTGTGATCAGATCTCCTATGGTGATGGTTACACCTCAGTCCAGTACAAAGCTTGGGGGAGTAGCTTCAGCTGGGCCTGTAGTGGTCAGCCAAGTCTCCAGTACTATGTCAGGAGGCAAACAAGTTTTGGACTTAGGATCTTTATCTGTGTCCCAAATTCAGCAATTGATGCGAAATCAGGCAATCCAAATCAACATGGGTGGTACTGAAGGTGGACCCACTACACTCCTCCTTACAACTGGACTTCAGCAAGTAGGGGCCAGTGCTGGAAGTAATACAGGAAAGGAGGTATCTCCCTCAACAGCTTCTTTAAAAAACACAACTTCTGCTGGTCCTCCTAGTGCCATATTCCAACAACAGCAACAGCTGCACCTACAACAGCAAGTCCAGCAAGTGATTAGACCTGGTGTAGCAGTCACTGGAGCTTCCTCTCTCCTGGCCATGATAAACAATAAAGGTCAAAAACTAATGGCTTTCTCGCCAACTTCCACAGCTACATCAAATGTATTTGGTAGCTCTATCAAATCTGGCCAACTTTTGTCTGGTCACAGTGGGTTGGCATCTCATGATATACAAGTGGCATTAAAAGGAGCAACAAATACATCACCTGCACAACAAATATCTAATTCAGCATTAAAAAGTGCACTTAACAATAGGACTGCACTCCCTGAATCTTTCCTCACAAGCAACATTGTGTCTTCCACAATTGCAAGCATCATGACCGCTCTAGGGAGCGCCAGGACTTCCGTTAGTAGTGCTCAGTCAGCACGGAGTGTTCATCCCATGCCACGTATCATCAGTTCTTTGTCACCAACTGCGCCAGTAACAACAGCAACTCTTGCCCCCAACACAAAAGAAGTTGCAATAACGGGTGTAGTGGGAAAAGACTCCCAGCAGAAGTCTCGGACAATCATCACTGTTCCTCTAGTGCATCTGTCTTCTCCTAAAAAATATGCAAGCAATGTGACTGTCAAAGCTTTGTTGGAAAACAGGGCTCCAAAAAAGAGTGACAGCGAAGAGTTAGTAAAAAATGCTCTATTGAATAATGGGATTTTTTCAAGTACTTCAACAAGCAATTCATCAATGCCAAAGCCTCAAGAATCCTTGATTTTGTCTGATTCACAGCCTGAAGAGGGTGACCCACATCAAAAAGAGAATACCCCTGACTTATCATCACAGTCACCTTCTGTGCTTACATCCCTGACCATGCCTTTGTCGATTAACACTGGAGGGTCAAGTGGTTTGGAGTGTGCCACATCAGAAGTGATTGTCCCAACTGTTCACATCAAGGTACCTTCCCCTAATACATTGCCATCTGTTCTGCACAACAAGAATGGGACCACTATTGTGCAGTCTACCAAAGTGCCCATAGCGGTGGCATCAGAAGCAAAAGCACCGGACACTGCAAGCCCTAGCACAAGCAGTTTGCTGGTTTCTGGTCAAAGCAACATTGCCTCTCTGAGCACACCTCAGGCAGTAAAGACAGAAAATATTTTGCCTGGCTCATCAATGGTGCAGGTCAGTCCTACTTCTGGATCAGTGAGTGGAGTCAGTCCCCAGCATAGCCAACAGCAAGGCATAAAAAATGTCATGCTCAAAGTCACTCCTCAGAGTGGGGGATCTGGCCAATTTGTTCAGGGTTATATGACCTCCAAGGGACTTGTTATCCCTCAGTCGGCTTTGGTACAGCACCAGCAGGGAAAGAATGTGATTTTAGCAAATAGTTCTGGAGTTTCACAGGCCTCTGTGAATTTACCTGTTCAGCAAACTGGATTAAATATTCTTGGCCAGCCAGGTGCTACAATCATCGCTAGACAACCAACTCCTAATCAAAACCAGCCTCAGCAGCAAGTGCAAGTTCTTGGTTCCTCCTCTGCTCTTGCTCTTCCCAGTCAGCTGCAAAAAGGAACTGTGATTAATTCAGGTGGTTTAAAATTTATGCTGGTGAACCCCCTTGGTCAGGGCACGCCTGCTGTGACAGTAAGTCAGCAAGGGCAGCAAGCAGCATCAGTAGTAACAAATATGGTGAGCCATCAAGCTTTGGCATCATCTCAGCAGCAGCAGCCACAGACAAGCACACCTGCAGCTGAGTTAGTCAAGCAGATTGCTGCTAACAGCATCCAGGTTCAGTCAAGCTGTGCTTTTCCTGGTCTCTTGTCCGCACAACCAAATACTGCGCTCAATCCTAGGATTGTCCAGAAAAGCGGTGATGCGGTCAGAGCTCAGCCAGGTGTTGTGAGAATGTCAACTCCATCAGTTGTCAGCAGCAGCACTCCCAGGACTACAGGCCCAGCTGTCCAACAAATTGGTGTGGGGACTGGGGGAATCCTTTCGGGACAGGGAGTCGTAGGCAGCAACATTTCTCCATCAAACATTACCCCACAGCTAGCTGCTCAGTTACTAGCTCTCCAACAGCAACAACAGGGCATGGTCCTTGCTGGTGGGAAACCAGTCACAGTAAGCCAGCAGCAGAATAGGCTTAGCACGCCATCTGTAGTTACTCTACAATTGCAACAGCTGGGCCAGCTTTTTTCAAGCCTGTCACAGCTGCAACCAGGAAACATGCAGCAGCAGCAGCAGCAGCAACAACAACAATCAATTCCAACTGGAAGTTTGGCAGGAGGGCAACAGTCTGGTCAAGTTGTGCAGCTTTCTCTGAACCCAGGCCAAACATTCCTTGCAGGAGCTACTAACCCTCAAACACAGCAGCTTGCGAAAATGAGTGGTGGTCAAGTAAGCCCACAGATTCAACTGCCCACAGGTCAGTTGCAAGTTAGTCAGGGGTCTGGATTAGTACTTAACCAACCACAGGCACAGCTCACCTCTCAGAATGTGTTACTGCAGCAAAAACCTCTCCATCAGCCTTCTGTTGTTGTTTCCACTGGCATCAATCTCCAGCAGCACACAAGTTCTCTTCAACAACAACAACAACAACAGCAACAAACAAACATTATTAAACTGGCAAAGCAAGCCACACCTGTCTCTGTCGTTAAACCTCAGTTGTCTGCTCTGCCATCATCCCAACCAGCTTTACAGGTTGTGCAGCAGCAGCAGCAGAGTGGAGTCAATATGGGGACAAATGGCACATCCTCAAGTTTTGTGAGTCTCTCTCCATCCCAAAACTTTGTGATGTCTTCAGCTGTCCCTGCATCAGTACCAGGTAATCAGCAGCAACAACAACAACAGGTCCAGTTTGTTCTGAACCCCTCATCTCTGGGATCCCTGCCCATGGCAACAGGGGTTTCTCCGTTGTCCACTTTGAACAAACTTCCAGGAGGAAACATTCGTCGTGTCATTAGAGCAGACTCCAGCGTATTGCAAACTAGTTTGACCACCAGCCCAACATTGACTCAAACTGGCAATATTTCCAGCCCCGCGATAGTGATTGGTAGCTCAAGCCAGGCAGCTAACAATGCCCAGCTCACTGGAGGTAAACAGGCACTGACCCAGATGATTCTTCCCACATCCGTCGGTAGCTCTGGACAGTTCCTTATTTCTCCAATGAAGTTGGGGGCATCTCCTCAGGCAAACATCATCAGCCCCCTCAAGTTGATCGGAGGTCTCCAGGTTGGTAGCTCTGTATCAGCCTCTGGCCAAGGCACCCAGATCCTCATGAATAATAATCAGCTACCAGGAACAGTTTTAGGAAAGCCCTCTGTCATCTATGCTGGACAACCCAACCAAGTGCAGGCAAATATGGACAAAAATGACTCGAACATGGCTCATGTCTTACTAAATCAATCCAATGGTAACTTGCTGCAGGTGCACTCTGCTCAAATTAACAAAGAAATGAATGCTCCAGGGTCACTTGTCAACAACAGTCAGCGGGTGCTGATCAGGTCAGCTGGTCAGATTCTCCAGACTCCCAGGGCATCTCAGATGACTCAGCTTCCTCCCAATGGTAACGTTGGTAATCCTGCCAGTTCCAAGACAACATTTTTGTACAAAGTAGGGAATCAGTACTTTTCCCCAGCTGTGTCCAACTCACAGCTTGGGTCTGTGACTTCCTCATTGCAGAGTATTCCTGCTGGCTCAGCCTTGCTTTCTTCCTCTCTGCCTGTGCCTGTATCCAAACCAGATGTCCAGTTGCTTGTTCCTCCAGCCTGCATTGAAGCCTCAGAGAAAATTCTTCTTCAAAACAGCAAAAATGCCACTGCACCATCAAGTGGCAAACCTCAACATTTGCAAACCCACAGTGACCAAACACCGGTGGTTACTTCATCGTTACCAAACGCTGGAGCAGTGAATGGTACACACTTCTCTTTCTCACTGTCAGGTCCCACAACTGTGGGTAAACCCCAGGCAGCCAGGCCAGCAGACAACACCAGTCAGGTGATCAATGGGCAGACGCCCCATCAAGAACCAGAGAACACCCATTTGAAGAATTTAACCCAGTCGGCAGTATTGTTGAGAGATGATAATGTTGGAAAAAAGCAAATTTCAAGTATCCCCACTAGTGGTGGAGATGCAGCCTCAGTGTCAAATGCGGGCTCTCAGCAACATATTGTTTCTGGAGCTACAGGTGATGAGAAAGAGGCAGCAATGAATCTTCTCACCTTGGCCAATCAGGCTCTGTGATTACAATGTGACGAATGCAGCATGATATAATTCAACATTTTCTTCCTCTTCCAAGTGCCAAAATCATTGCCTTTTCTGATAAATTTCCTGAGTGATACAGGCTTATTGTTGACAATGTGAGAAGTAAACCTAATGTATGTGCTGATATATAAAAAATATAAAAGTGAAATGATACTCATGCGTTTTGAAAATGTAGATTCTTTGCTTCATAATAAGTATTTGAAATGGAAACAAAAACATTTTTTGTATCATACAGGTTTGAGTTAATCGTGATTTTAACAAATTTCTTCACTTTTATGCCATAATAGTAACAAACAAGCAAATGTATATTTGGCTGCTTATATATCGCTGCTTCACATATGAGACTCTCTTTCTCTTTTTATTGTTTATTTGCCTGTGAAAGGGCTTGAATCCAAAAAAGTGAACATTTTTTTTTTTATGAGCACGAATAAGAAAGGGCTGCCGGTAGCCATGAGGCCC
>BLXT01006160.1:1461491-1472468 GCA_019648995.1 Plakobranchus ocellatus | reverse complement strand
AAAAAAAAAAAAAAAAAAAAAGGAAAACAATAGCATTTTACACTTTTAAATAATAATGAAAGCAACAAACAGAGAAATGAGACTGACCTTAAAGAGAGTGTAAACCAGGTATAAGACAATGCCAATAGCATACATGGGCAGCACCACACCCATCATGCCTCTACCTGAACCTTGCTGGGCCTGTTGTTTCTGCATCTCAGCTGCTGCCCTCATACCTGGGTGCGGTCCACCCTGAGGTAGACAAGAATTAATATTATTACATCTTCCATTTCCATACACTCATTGATATTAGTTATCAACATACCATACAGAAATGACTTGACTGTCACTGAAGGTTTTATTTTTATGTATACATGCTATTTATTTAGTCTACAGTATATGCTTGGGCTTTTAAGCACTCCTCAGGCCAGGGCCACAATGGTGGCTCAAACTCAAACGACAACAGAAGAGAAAGGTCTTCTGTAAATTCAAGGCAAGTATGCTAGCCGTACCACATGGCATAATCCTTAGGTTGAAAAAAAAACCCAAAAACTTTTTAAATGATTTTTAATTATTCACATTTCATAATGGTGTTGGTCATACTGGGCACTTTTACAATATTAAATTAAAACTGGACACTTTAAAATATCAAACCAGACAACAACATTTTAATCTAACTTTTATAAACTCCTTGTTACCCAATTCTACTATACAAATTTGACTAGGTATGCAGTTAAGAACAAAAATGTTGCTTCTTCACTTAAGTCTCACTTATTAGAAATGCCAATATTATATTTGTAGAGCTGTTGTTATATTCTATTGAGACCAATGCTTAGACTTAAGTCTAGTGAAGTGAAAAGTAATACATGTAGTAATCTACCACACACTGCTGTATCTAGAGGGCGAATAAATTATTTTAGATAAAGTTGCCCAGTATTCTGCAGAAAGAATACTGGAAAAATTTTTACTAGCTGAATCCCGATGGCTTTGCTGCCAAGTACAGTTCCTATTATTATTATTATTATTAACCATCAGTGATCACCAAGTTTCCCCAAAGATGGTGCAAGGTGCTATTCTCCATCAAAATGACAGCTCAAGAAGTCACAGGTTAATCTCATCTTTTCAAATACTATGTTGTGAAACAATTTGAACCTATTATAGATCACCCTATACTTTGGTTAGGAAACATATTTAAGTTCACAAATGTTATTTTTGTTACTTACTTCGATGCTTTGAAAATATAATTGAAAAAATGAATAAGTTGGCCTTGATTAGCAAACCTAGATCTAGCCTAAAACACTAAGACTAACTCAGATATAAGAAAAAAATTTATGAAAAGAATTGTGTTCAATAAAAAGGTATCCTTAACTGATGAGAATTATTTAAGGTCTTACATGTATATATAAAGGAAAAGGCTTTCACTGGGAAGAGGCTGGAAATGGCAACATCATATACAAATTTGGATTTAAAAAATAAACTGTGCAAGAAAGCCTCTAGTTTCTGGCACATCTCTCTGGCATAACTTATAAGCATACATGTGGGTTTTTATTTTTATTTTTGGCCTATAGGAAGGTAATCTAAAGCTCTTGAGTCTTGTCAGCTCAGAATGTAAATGGTGGTCTGAACTCACACTCTCTACAAAATTAGTGGGCAGTGCTAAATTGTCCCTTTAAAGTGTTAAATTAAAAAAAAAAAGTAGTGACTTAAAAGTCAAGACCATGCTTATACCAATAAAAAAAAAGCTCACCCTCATATGTTTTCGAATATCATCTGCACCTTTTCTCTGCTGCTGTGGATGATTGGGATTATTGAACCCTGGTGGGTCTGGAAATGGAACACATATAGATAAATTTCAGTTATAAATAATGCCTTCATCCTTTTATATATTCTCAAGATTTTATTATGCGGTGAATACCTTGACTGAAAATATACAGAGCCAGACGGAATGGGGAGAAGGGGGAGGAAGATATTTAGAGGGAAATAGAGAGCAGAGAGGATAACCGCGAGAAAAATAACTGAGGAAAAATCTCGTTTAAAGAATTGGAAATATAAACAGAAGAAAACTTGCAAAAATTTACAGCAGTAAAATAAGCTCAATGACAGTAATTAGCCAAACATATTTTTAATTTTTTTACTATCATTTAAATAAACATGCTAAATAAGGTACAACACCCTTCCAATGTATATATATATATATTTTTTTTTATTATAGATTTTCCAGTAACAAGAGAATAAAATAATTTCAACTATAACCATTTGGTTATGTATTGACACCTTTCATTGCACCTTAGGAACTAATCTAGAGACATAGTTTTAGATAATGAAATGTGATAACATTATTAGAATACATAGATTTGCATCTAATTAAAAAAAATTAATGGGATTGAAAGCTGTAAAGGACCAAAATCTATTACATTATTTTCATTGAAGGCCACTACTTGTCTGTTGGCTGTTTATAGCTGCTATAGCAAACACTGCTTTTTACAAATTAAAATTTAGAAGTCAATAGATGAGATAAAGATTAGCAGCTGGTTTACATAAAAGAATTTGCTTGCAAGATTTTTATATGTTATGATTAGCATGTTACTCTAAAAGAACTTTTGAATCCATGTGACATGTAAACTGCACATATGCTAGGAGGCACTACATGAGTTATGAGGTATGGCTGAGAACTTGCATAGAGAATCAAAGCAGACCATAAGATGAAAGAAAAAATAGAAATGATAAAACAATCAAGCCCCTGAAGACACATTTTTTTGGGAGGATTCCTGCCCCAGCTCACACTTACTGCACATTCTGAAGGAGTACCCTGACTAGTTCATAGAAGTCAAGGTCTGACATATTACAATGACTGCTTGTTTTAGTTTTTATAACACAGAATATTAAACTAAATCTACTGCTACTCTGTGTTTCTTCATGATTTGTCTATAGCCTAGAGCAAGTATTACCATTTCACACTCAAGGCTTGGCATTTATATACACAAAGGACTAACATCAAAAAAGGAATAGAATGTCTGACTTAGTAATTAAATTTTTGCCTAGAAAATGTGACTTCTGGTCCAGAATTAGGGATAAGATCTATTCTTTTACAGAATACTGATTCTTTTTTTTACCTCCCATGTCATCAAGTGACACATCAATTCAGTTGATATTGTTTGGGTACAAACAAATGCCAGTTATGCTTCCTTTTCTTGTATAAATTTTTTTGTCACATATTTCATTTACATACATTTTCTTCCAGCATACAATTTGAGAAACAATCAGTGAATCACCCTGAAGAATATAAATAAGGGAAAAAGATCATCATCATCATCATCAGGTACCTTGTCTGGAACAGACACTGGCGATCATGTTGCTCCCTTAAACCTATTCTCTGTTAACTTTATAACTGTTATTGCTACCCTTGCCAATTGCCCATGACTTAAGATTTTCAATAAAAGTTATTATCTGTCTACCTCTACTATTTTGCCTTCAATCTTCCCAGTGATTGCTAAGAGTTACAAACCCTTGTGTCAACAGATATAGCCTACAAACTGTAGTTGCCTCTGCCTTACGGTTTTAATTAGTGTTTGCTCGAAATTAGCCTCTTTCAGTACACATTCATTTGACTTCTTTATCTGTACATGATATCCTCATCATTCTTCTGATGAACCACATTTCTACTGCTTCTAGTTATTTCTCAGTTTCCTTGTTTATTGACCATCATTAACTACCATACCAAAGTACTGACAATACATATGTTTAAATAACCCTTATTTTAGTTTTCATACATGTTTCTATTTGCTTTTATTGGTTTCATTTTTCATAATGCATCTTTGGCCATAGCTATTCTTTTACTATTTCAATTGTGTATCTGCCATCAGATGTTATCAGGTAACCTAGATATTTGAATTTTTTAACTTGTTTGATTTGTTCGCATTTGCTAACAATGCTGCACTTGAGGTTAGAGGATTTCTTTGAGATGACAGTTTCCTTTACATTCAAAGACAGGCCCATTCAAGGGAAAAAAGATAGAGGAATTTTATTTCCTTTTATTTAGAAGGTAGTTTTTTGGTGTGGACACCCTTCCAATTCTTTTACCATTAAAGCTACTCTTTGTATGCCTACACATCATTCTGACTACAATGATGCAAAAATGTCACCATTCGATAAAAATATCACAAAACAAAGCCATATGAAACTTGAGATTGCTCATGAATATATACTTTTTCCCTTTGAAGGCAATCAGAGTTAATACACGCATGGGAAGACAAAATTCAAGACCTTTTCAAGACTGCAGAGACAAAATTCAGGACCACCACATGAAGCAATTCTTAGCATGTAGTTTGACAATTTTATTGCTGAAGGGCTTTCATTTCCAGCCGCTATATGTATAGAGCAATTCCAAATGTGGTCACGTAGGCTTACTTCCCATCAACACACTGAAACTGTTCAGTGATATGCGAATCACGGAACATTGCTCGATAGAGCTCTGACCCACTAGACCTTGCCTTTCGATCATGTTCAAGCAGTGAAGGAATTCTGCCTTCATTACAGTTACACTTTACACTCTCATTTGTTAATAAAGATTTGATGGACCCTGCAGTGAAAATCCCTGATGAGGAGACAGGTAGAAATAACTCCAGAGGTTCTAGAGCAAGAAGTTGGCCTATTTCCTTTCAATGTTGGAGTTGAACTAAAGAAATCCTTCATTAAGACAGTGACTGCCTGCTTACTTCCACTGTGTCATGCCCATTTGTCTATTCTTCTTTGAAGAAACATGGCTTTTCACAACATGTTCTCCCATGTTAGCCACACTAAAATCCTTCCAACATCACTTGAAATAAGTGTCTTGTTTTGATTTTGTGCTGCGTGAGAGCCACAGTTTGTAGGCACTTTCCTATTATTGAACAGGAAGTGAAAGCGCCAATAGTAGATCTACATGAAAGCTGATAGATCTAATCTTGAAAGATTGGATGACTGAAAATACACAAGTATTCTAGATCTAGATCTACTCTGAACTCGTACAAAATGAAGCTTAATATCGCTAAAAAACAGTTAAAACACTGATCAAAAGCATAAGGTATGCAAAGACAGGAAGCCTGTTCACAATGTGAAGAACTGTCAAAGAAAGTGAATCAAAACTTCCGCTCTGAATGATGCCCAGATGTTGAAACTATGCATTAGAAACATTTGTCCATTTCGCAAAATTCAAGACTTTTTCAAGACTTAAAATATAACAGCCAAAAAAGGTCGATTTTTGAGACTTCTGAAAGTTTTGAATGGGCTCTATGATTTTCAAGATTGGCATACGGACTTTTGGCAATTTGAAGTAAAATGAACGGGGAAGTCAGCCATTGAGCAAACTAGTATTTTTTTTCAAACAGCTGTCTCGTAACTATGGACTGATATCCCATTGGAGTTTTTGGTGTGCTATTGACAAATTTGAAGGTCTTTTTTTGTCACAAAGGCATGATTGTGGAGATACTAAGTAGTAGATTAGATTTGAAGTAGACTACAGTAGTCAACTAAAAGGGCAAAAATAAAAAAATCTGAAAGCTCATATATGATATCATCATATAAGTGATGCAGATCTCATATGTAGGTTACGATGATTACATCTACTATCAGACTGGGTCAAGGCTACTCATTTTGGCACGTCCTCTGAATATGCAGACAAGAAAAGAAAATCTGTGGATGTTAGACTGCCGTTCAATCTTTCATATATCACAGTATAATTATTAAATCATGTGAAACAGAGACACTTTCTTTGCATCAATTGTTTTATATGCCTATTCCAAAAGCCATCAATTGTTACATTGGAGCTCATCAACTAAAACTCTGTAGATCTATAGGCCTATTTAAAGCATTAATTGTTCATTTATCTTTCCAAAAGTCTCAAGATGTCTTTGCCTTTGAATGAAAATATTTTTTTTTGTTTTTATATAAGCTTTTAAATTGCCCATAATTGACTAGATCTACATTGCTTACATTTGACTTTGTTGTTAATATGATGGAATTATGATTGCATGCATGCAGATCAAGGCCTAATCAAAAATTTTCCCTCGTTTTTATTTTGAATCTAGACAAGGTCAGGTTGTGATTTTTAATTTTACATATAAGCCCCTAAATCTAGTCCTTGCCTCTTCTTAAATTTGGCGCTTGCTATGATTTTCTATTGTCAAATGAACTTCTATAAATAACATTACTAAAATCTAGAGTCTAGATCACTAATTCTTACCTACAGAAGTCAGCTGGGCACTGATTGACTGACCCTATGACCTATGAATGAAAAATGTATCCCTCATCATTACTAGACTTGATCTAGAACCTGCATCTTTATTTCTTTATTTATTAATTTTTCTGAACAGCCGTCTCGCCACTGTTGATAACTTTACATTTTTTTTCCATGGATCAAGTTTTTGATGGTATTAAAAACTGGAGCCATACAAAATGAATTAAAAGAGATCTAGATTTAGACCAGTAGGTTAAAAAAAATCTGGATCTAGCAAAAAGGGATTGGTTGTTTTTGCCTCTTGCCTTTCCTCTTTATTGATAACTATATCCTCTCTTGCTAGATCTAGATCTAGATTCTGGATTCTTTTTTACTTACAAAACTAGATCTCTACATTCAATTTGTTTCTATGGCTCCAGTTTTTAACAAACCAAAAATTTGATCCACGAAAAAAAAATATAAAGTCATCAACAATCGCGACACAGATGTTATAGGTAAAAGGGCACTGGTGGAGCACTACGGTCCCTAACTTGTCTACCTGAAGTAGTTGGCCTTTTCGATTATTTGACGACAGTAGTTGGGCAAGTGCCACCAGTGTCTAGATCGAAATATTAAATCTAGATCTAAAATACTGCCTTCATTTTGTCAGTAGCTGATGGTGTCAGAATAAAAATTTTCAAATATCCGTAGAAACAAAGCCAGCCATTTTAAGGAACAGTATATCAGGTAAAAAAGTAGCAATACACATCAAAAAAATGTTTTTGATCAGAATGTTATATTTTTTGTGTCAGGGTCGTAATACTCTTTATCCTAAGCATTATGGTTTTTGGATTTTAAAAAACCATCCATATTTTCAAAAGTTATGCTAATCTGAAGTTGTAAAATTTGTCAATATATGGCTAAAGAGCAATTTATTCTGGAAAAATGGTGCCTCAAAATACCACGATTTTTGGGTAAAATGTCAGTTTCTTAGTTATTTGTATATATTGGAATGAAACTTGGCACCTAGCAAGAAAAACGCATAGAGAATCTAATGTAACCATCAAAAATTTCCTAACTCTATTATTTTTCCATCATTTTTTGGATTATATGATATGTAGAAGTGCAATGCAATCATTGAATCTCACTTATTTTTGCATATCATGTTTCTATTGATGTATAAATATTCAAAATGTGAAAGTAAAATCTGTACACTTACTACTGGATAATATAAAAAGCCAGTTAGAGTGGTGGTTTTTTTTTAAGAAAAAAAAATATGAGATAATGTTTATTCGATGTTCCAAATACTTTAATATTTTTGTGAGCTCCGATCTGACAGCTTAAATTGTCTGAATTGTGTGGGATATTGATGAGGGGTATGAAGGATTTTCTGTTTGAGCTACTGAAACAATTTTCTTGCAAGGAAGGCATATAAGATGGAATAATAATAACAATAAAAAAATCTTACTTCTGTATATTTCTAGTTCCTTACATCTTTTAATCTAATCAACTTTTTTGAGCCTATTAACTTTTGATTTCAAAACTGTGGGGTTGAGCGTAATGATTTCTAGTTCCTTACATCTTTTAATCTAATCAACTTTTTTGAGCCTACTAACTTTTGATTTCAAAACTGTGGGGTTGAGCGTAATGAAATTTCACTCCTAGATATACTTAAACACATGTGATTGCAACCGCTGGGATTAGTTTGACTTTTGTGTCAACAACAGGATGATCTCAGGCTTTTAAGCCAGGGCCGTGATGGCACAGTTCAAATCTGCAACAGAAGGGCCTCTACAGATCTAGGGGCAAGTGACTATCCACCATCGCTGTCAAAACTGATGGGACCTTGTTGAAATTCATAAAATTATGCAACTTGACTTTAGTGATATTATTGGGCGGTACATATTTTTCACGAAGATTGCTTCTATCTAAGAGCTAAAAATTCAGTAATTCCCCCCTCATCTATATAAAAAAAGATCTTGTGGAGCAGGATTATGAAGAATGGTAGAGCAGGTTAAAGAAGAGACAGACAGTCAGAGCAAATGTAGATCTATGAAGATAAAAACATTATAAGGTTACAATGTAAAATGTAAATTTCTTCTGATAGCCCAATTTCATGTAGATATCATAATGAGTATGTAACAAATAATAAAACAAGTTTAAGAGGCTTGGATAGTATTGAAATCAAGAACTCCAAAGCTAACAAAAATGAACCCACGGCAAATTAGCATAAACTTGGTTGATCCCATGTAGGGTCCATAAGTTTAATAAATTAGAATTTATCTGGTGTCGCTCTTTCGTTTGGATAAAAATATTTTTTATAAATAACTATCATGCAAGACCAACATTCTTTGCAGATAATTCGATGGATGCTGATGTCAAATAAAAATTTTTAAATTTCCGATCTATTACCAGACCTGCCTACCTTATTCACCAGTTTAGGGGGATCAAGATCTGAAAAATTGGGGATTTTCGGCGAATTTTGGGTTTGTCGGTCTTCCCCCCAAAAAAATCCCTTGCCTCCCTTTTTGAGTGCATCTAGTGATTCACATTGTATGCCAAGAAATATAATTGATGCTCTTCCCATGCAAAACATTTAAAAACTAAAAAAAAAAAAAAATAATTGGCCGAATATTAAAAGTGGCAATGGGTCTAGGAGACAAGTTTAGATCTAGATATGTAAATATATGATAAACTTTGAAATATGAAGGATCTTAAAACCTCAATTTAAAAATTTTTTTTTTAGATATAGAAAAAAGAATAGAAATCTAGACTGTCGTACGAATCCTACAATTAATCCAGATTCTAGATTAGATTTCTGTTGTAAGATAGGCCTAAACTCAATAACAGCTTATTTTTGTAAATTTTAACTACTTTTCTCAATTGCAGGGCCTAAATTTTTGGCTGTTTTTTTAAATTAGGTATGTTATTAGTGCATCTATTATTTGATGATATGTTTCTAATATTCAAAAAGATCAGGCTTTTTGTTTGGTATCTTCTTTACAATGGATGATCACTGTGACACATTTGTAACAGGATGCTCCAGCAATAAGAATATGTACCATTGACATGCAGTGACAGAGTCTTTACTCAGCAACCAATCAAATTGCACCTTGCAGTCACGCACTGCAGCTGTGCGGGCCGCAGCAAAGCAAGACCTCGCTAACCAGCTTAAGCTTATGGCCAGTGCTTTTAGAGATTTTAGGTAAGGTTAGGCACATATTTTTATTTCATACCTAAAAAGTATTTTACATAGACTAGTTCCTGAAATTTTAAAGGATTAAAGTGTACATATTGATCTCTTTCCTCGTCAAAGAACAGCCGGATCCTCCCACCCCAGTAATAAACGAACCGCATGTATAATCACTGAAATACAGGGTTTGTACTGGCATTTATAAAGATAGAAACCTGTACTTTTATATGTGGTTTGATTGCCCTTTTATCTGATCCAATTGGTTGCCAAATTTCATTCAGATCCAACCAGAAACAGCACCGTGGTTTAAATTGGAACATGACCACCTTGGCTGTATTTCATCCCAAAATAGAGGCATGTTTCTGAACCATTTTTGCGTCTCACTACTGCAAGCGATGAGCATTGTTTAAAAAAGGCAAAGATCTATATCGAAATGATTTGCCTACCCATTGGCGTATGATCGATATGGCCTTCTACTTTAGGTGGGCAACTGATAGGGACCACAGTTCTTCACCAGTGCCGGTCATAGATCTAGGATTAGCCAATGAGCTCTAGATTCAAGACTAATACTAATATTAAATTTGTTTTGTTTACTCTGACGGTGAGAGCACAGCACATAAAGACAAACGTAACAAAGATTTTTAACTCACGGTCCCTTTCCTGTTTTGGAGGATCATTTAAACCAAAAGCTCTCAAAAACAGGGGATGCATAAATCTTGGATAAATCACTGCAAAACAAGCAACCATGATAGCTACAGCACCAACAAACTTTAGGTCAGCCATCTTGAAACATGCAAAGGAAGTAATTGGTAGGCGTGTCTAGCTGTTGATTGGAGAGGAAGAAAAATAAAATTCACCATTATGAATCAGGAAAAAAGATATCTTACATACTTTAGAAAAAAGTTATCAGACATAAAAACATACTAAATGCTACGTAAAAGCACACAAAAATAACTGTGAAAATGAAAAGAAAGGCTCTATCTTTAAAATTTTATAATATAAATTATAAAAG
The DNA here is from genome assembly GCA_019648995.1 of Plakobranchus ocellatus. NCBI lineage: Eukaryota > Metazoa > Mollusca > Gastropoda > Plakobranchidae > Plakobranchus > Plakobranchus ocellatus. The sequence goes on along the minus strand of BLXT01006160.1, from coordinate 1,462,091 downwards.
TGCCACGTACACAGAGGGCCTGTGGCGCAACGGATAACGCGTCTGACTACGGATCAGAAGATTCCAGGTTCGAATCCTGGCAGGCTCGCCGATTTAATTTTTATTTCGAATGCAACGTATACGGATCTTATTTCCCTTCTTTTTGAATTTTTTTACTTTATTTTATAATTATTATTTTTTTTTTAATTGTAAGCTGTCAGTGATTGATAGTTTTCGTCCAAAACGTTTTTTACAGATCCCCTGTACTATTTTTCTGTTTTTTTTTCTCTTGAGACTAATATATTCAAGTGTTTATAATAATTGAAAGGTCCAAGAAACTGTAAGCCTATTCATTTTTATCTCATTTTTGGAAGCATTGTTCAAGATTGACTCTGGGCCCGCTGTCGACTTCCAAGAAATCAGTGAGAGGTATAATTAGATCTTGTTTCAAAAAATAATGATAAAACATGAACCCATCTCATCACAATCGTATCAAGTCCGGCGCAGACAGAGGCACAATTTGCGCTGCGAAGCATTGAGATAAGACAACACAGGGACAATCATGTCGCGACAGCATGAACCAGATAAGGATATAGCAAACTGTGCGTTGTCATTCCTGAC
>BLXT01006160.1:1362444-1373499 GCA_019648995.1 Plakobranchus ocellatus | reverse complement strand
ATGTATATATGTTATAACATATAAAGATAGTATGTATAATTTTGAAGTTAATAAAAATGAGAAAGGTAGTTTTGAGTATCGTTAATTGGTCTTATCTTACTTATTCGAAGAATTTGATGCTGTTTGCGTTAGGGATTTTTGCAACGAAAAAGAAATTTGTTTCTCGCACATAAATGTTCCTATTATTTAAATTATAAGCTTTTACAATACTTTCAACACTGTTAAATCGGTATTCAAAAATTGTCGGGTGTTAGCCTTGGGACCACTTTTGTATTGAAAGAGTAGCTACCATTTAAACAGTTTACAATGCCCTCGCCCAACATTGCTACTACTTATACTGTGCAAATGTTAGATTCCATAGACATTTTCTCTTCAAACGTATGACATAAAAGGGGAATACAAAGAAGGCATGAGTAAAATGCTGATGCAAGGGTGAATACTGATAAATAAAAATTTCATAACGCTTACTGGTGAACGATGTGCTCTACACTGAGCAGTTTGAAACCTACATAACGTGTGATGTATTCCTTGTGCATGTTTTATAAATTCTAAACTGAGGTGTTGTTTTTGGTGCTCACGCAGTGCCTAAAGAGTTAACCCAAAAATATTATATGTATGTGATCTATAAACGAGCCATTTGTCAGCTATTGCCTAGCAGAGGTTAGAGCAAAATTAACAAAATGGCTAAAGATAATGAAAAAAAACAAAAGTCTTTGCAGATCTCTCAGTTATGCCATTATACTTTTTGATCTCTCCATCACTTTATATCCTTTAGACTGATTGCTGGCAAATAACTCATTTCGTATGAACAGGTCACACATTCATGTACACATAGTATATAAATGTCTAATGTCAAAGCTATTTTCATGAAAAACACACACACGCCGGCGTAAAACAAACAAACAAACAAACAAACCTGTACCCAACCAACAGCTTTACAAGGATTTTAACATATAGGCATTTTGTAACTGTTTTTGTTTTTTTTTTCTTTCGATTTGTATTCATTCTTCATCAATCCTTATATTATATTTCACAGTGATGCAGTATATGCTAACACTGCTAACATCAAACATCTTTTAAATGTTAATTATTTTTTTTAATCAAGAACAGAGAATGGTAAATGGAAAGAAAAGACAGCTATCAAAAGTGCACAATAAAATATAACCACAGCATTATTATTATTACGTGTTTGCGGCTTGATTGTCGACCGACTGTGTCAATAACTTTTAAAACAAAACTTTTTAATCGCTTAGGCCAGGCTTTTCACGGGCCTTTCCGTCAGGCCTTGCAACACATTGCTTGTTGACTGACTGACGACTCTATATTTAGCATCCACTCATCGGCGAAATGCCCTTCTGTCAACTACGAAGGTATATATCAGCAGTTCTTTCTATTTAAAAAGTAGTGACTAAACTAGTTTTTGCAAGACTCTCTATCTCTAGTTAAAGCTGAGATAACCAGGGCCAAGTTTCGCTGAATCAATGTCCATTATCCTATCTCAGCAGCCTTTCTCCTTGTCAGAGGTGATCTAACTAATATTATACATTCCATTTTCTATTTATAATCTATAGAGAGTCAATATTTTAATATAAACAATATGTACATAAATTTTTCCTAATATAAAAACCCTTTTGACGGTTTCCCTTTGATTATCTTATCGGCTTTTTTCATTTTAATATATTGTGCCCATGTATACACAAACAGTAATAAAACTACTCATTTTACATGACAGTAGAGTAATTCAGTCTGACTGTTCTTTGAGCAGGGGTTCGTGAAACACTTTTTAGCTCCGCCTTGTCGTCTGTCCCAACACAAATCGCCCGCTGGGTGTGATTGTGTGTGTGGTTGGCTTGACCTACATGGCGAGCTAAGAAAATTTGGAGATTGCTCTATTTTATCTACAAAGGGCAAGTTACGTAGAGTTTAGCTGCGTCTGCAATGAATGAGTCAGGAAAAAAACGCGCTCAAAGAGTCAAATTTAGGGGCACACAACTCCGCAACGAAATATTGCAGGTCTATGCTCTCCAAACATTGTCCCGGTAAACACAAGTGTCTACGAAATTCCAATAAAGTCCGCGAAACAACCAGACAGCAAAAAAGGACACCTGAAAACTGTATGATAATAAAGTCAAGACTAGGGCTAGGTCAAAAGAAAAAAACCAAGTCCGTATCTAGGGGCGGGTAACTCCTAATTGGCGTGGGATCACTATCTAAATTAAACGCTAGTGTATAATTAAATAAAATTGATGACAGTACGTCCACAAAAATGAAAAAACGAAGGACGAAAACTCGATCATCATGATGCTCATGATCTGTATTGCATCGCTTTCACTGATGAGAAAGGCTTCACCTAAGAAGTTGCATGCGATCATCGATATGATGTTTATAGCTTTAACAAAAATGAAATTTTCTAACCGACTATACCACCAAACCTCAAGATTTTTGTACAAAAGTTATAATATCTGCCGGAGTGTCTTTAAAAAAAGTTATTCAATCAAACAAACAAAAAAAAATCTGAAATTTACGACAATTTGCTGGAAGAAAATTTCTTGCCTAACTGCAGACGTCTATACCCTGAAAATAAGTTGTTCGTTTATCAACATGATGCGGCAACATCCCATTCTAATCTGTTACTAAAACACATCTTCAGAATGACACACCAGGATTTATTGAAATAAACGATTGGGTCCAATGGACTACTCAATTTAGGATTGATTGTCTGAAAAAGTATACTGTGGTAGGTAAAAAATTTCGCAGAAGAACTATTAAAATTAAAAATTTAAGAGTGTTCGCATCAGGTTACCATTTCAGTAATCACAAAACCCATCGCCACATCGAAAAAAAAAACTCAGGGCTGTTCTTGACCAAGACAGAGGAGCCATTGACCAAATTCAACTTTGAGTCTGATGAATGGAAATAATTTTGTGATATGTGATCGCAGTTTAAGGCATCCGTCCCTTTCCCCAAGCTTTCCCGGAAAGACGAACAGAAACCAATGAAATTTTGCTTTAATAATTATTCCAAATAGAACAATGCTCGTTGAGAACCGTGTCAACACGAAGTTATCTGCCACTGAAGTTCGGCATTGAGCTTTATTTAGCTTGCCGTTATATTAAAATCTAATAAATTTATTGAAACTAGTTGTGACAGATTTTTGTTCAGTAATAGACGATTTCATCCTCTCTTTTTGCTTAGTTGAATATCTAAAGTAAAAAAGGCGTATTAAAAACAAGAAACGAATGTAAATGTATGATCATATTTTCATTTTATTTGCCACTTAAGCACTATTTGTTGTCTTTAGTCCCTACAATCAAGTACAAGTAATACTTTCTACAAACTTTCCTGTATATCGACAGGTATTTTTTTGTTTATTGATCTAATCTCATCTTGTATTTAAAATCACGATACTTCACATATATTTGTTTTGTATTATTCATTTTCATTTAATAAACGATCATTATTCATTTTATATTAAACTTAATCGATCTTTGTGATTCTTTTTGAGTGTGCAGTCGAATCATCTCTGCCTTGCTGAGTCTCTAGCCTTGATAATTATTGTGACCTTAACAGATATCAAACACAATGTCTTGAAATCTTTTTTTTTTTTGTTGTTTTTAATACTTCTGAAAATGTTACAAAAAAGAAGCAACAGAAGATTGCAATTGTGTGCTCAATTTGACTGATTGGGAAAAATTTTGTTCGAAATATCTGTAATTCATAATAGAAAGAAAACTCATGCAATTCAGTGTTTGATTTGGAATGATGATTAAGAATAATTTGACAATCACTGAATAAAATGCTCCCAACCTCTCGATTGACTCAATGTGTGTTTTTAAATCTTTAAATATAGATATCTACATGTTGTCCTGTGGTAACTGAAAATTTTATTTATATGAAGATATCTTGACCAATCTCTAACGCAAAATACTTTTAATACCTCTATATTTTCCATTCTGCTTTGTTTAAACTTTAGAGTACTTACTTCATGTGACTGAGTGCCTTTATTGCATTTAATATCTATGGAAAAGAGACAGTTAGAAAAAGATTTAAATGCTTGTGAGTTGCACCATGTATATTAAGTGTTGAATTTTTTTTTATTTCTAATGTACAAAGAAAAAGAGAGAAGTGAAACTTATATTTTGAAATATTCAAGATATAGTTGGACGTTTGATGGGGAAATAATTGTCTTAACAAAAGATTGTTTCATTGAACCAATGATACATCTTAAAGTTCATATCCTTAATTAAAGGAATTATGTTTTTCGGTTTTTTTTAAGTAAAATCTCAGGTCTGAAAGATTTGTTCATTGTATATCAGAACTTTGTAAATATCTTTCTTTCAGTGCTTTTCATTAGGCTCTTAAGCAATGCTCTTTTTTTTTTTAACAAAAAAAAAAACAATCCCTATCCATATATATGTAGGTCATATAAGCAAATGAACCTTTTCAAAATCATATGGCCTAAGTGAGATGAATATAAGATATATATATATATATATATATACATTGCCAGGCAGTATTGTTATATGACAATATAATAATTATTCAATTCAGTGAATATTCAATACACAGGTGATTTTATTGTTTCAACAAAATGAGTATCCATGACATTTTCAAATAAAATCAGAATATAGGATACATGTCAGAGCATATAATCATCTGTTACAACATAGTATGTGAACTAATATAAATTTTTATATATCATTGCATTTAAACGTTTAAGATATAAATATAGATGTAGCTATAACACAGCAAAACTTTTCAATGAATCCCAGGTCAAAACATCCTCTTCCATCCAGAATTGTGCAATAAAAATACTAGAGTCTGAGGTGCTAGGATTACTTGTAACCAGAACAACATGTGTATAGCAATCACTACAAGAGACAGTGGGGACCTATATTGCTCAAATACTCAAAAATATTTTGTTAATGTGCATTTGAAAATCTTTTAATACAAATAAAACAATTATCTAAACAGAATGATTCAAACATCACATTGATTGTGAATGTAAAACAAAGACAATGAAATAAAATAAATTTTCACTTTAAAATCTCATAATAGATTGGGATAGAAAAATTGCATGGAATGGGGACGGATATCCTAGCATTAAAATGCTGGAGAGTAAAATGCTTTTAAAAAATCATGTACACAGTAATTATTAAAAAAGAAAACATGTAAGTATAGTTATAAATTATGCAGTATTGCACCAGAACAATAATACTTTGTTGAATTGCCTGTTGGAATTGGATTGCCAAATTTGATTGCAATTTTACAGGAGCATAGTATGGAAGTAAGGACAATAAATATTATATCAGATAAATGTTTCACATGTAAATATTCTAACTTCATCACAGTTGCTGTTTTCCTTTTGTTTGTTTTCAATGTTTTTTTTTTTCTTTTTAGCTTTGTGCCAATCCTGTGCTGGTATAAATATACTCAAACTTCTAATGTTAAGGGCTTATCCCTTAGTAAAAAGGAGAAAAAAGGTGGTGGTAGAAAAAGAAGGAGGAGGAATTTGTTTCGGTCACATTTTATGATGTGCTTTTCAAGTTTGCTTAATGCCATCCACTTTTTACCTCACAAAATAATCATACAGAGCAAAGAAATATTTTTCATATGTGAGCGTCCCTTTAGAAACAACAGCATAAACAATCATCAAAAGTGAGACTCTGTATCTCAACAACACCTTGTTGCTAAGAGCCCCCAAGCTTGCACCCATTACGTAAAGAAGTGGATAGCTAAAGAAAAATGAGTTGGTAAACAAACATTACAAATAATGGAAAGTTAAAAAGAATGAAATTTGATATTGATGTTTGAGCCTATTTGCATTTTTTTTTTTTTGGAATCTCGAGTATGCTGGCCCATGTTTGACCAGTACTGGATCTGGATTCGAACCTGCAAAGGAAGGCTCCGGCAGACTTCAGGGCAAGTTTATCAACACCAGCATTTTATAGAGCGAGATCAATGAGTGAAGATGCGAGAAAAGCCACCCTAAAGATGAGGTAAATCAAGATAATAAAATAAGGTTGATTAGACAGGCAAAGAGAGAAGCAGCAGCAATGATTTGGCAGCATTAGAGATAAAATCTTTCAAAGGTCATACAAATCATAACAAGGATAATTTTTTTAATCATTCAGAATAAATTCTAAAGAATTCATTGTTAAATACGAGAAAAACTGTGCAATTGGAAAGACTATTCAGAATTGAAAACAATTGTACAATGGCCATAAGAAGAAATATTTTAGGATTGTTGTGTACTCTAGAAATTTCTTTTGCTCATCAAATGAAGTATTGTTCTCATTTTTTCAAGAAATATTTATAGATTTATAAACTTTTTTTTCATTTCTAAGTGTGTTCTCATAAAATTAGGGTAATAATTTTTTTTCGATTGCTTTTTGCCAAGTTGAAATGAAAGACAATCATGCTTTAAAAATAAATGAATAAATAATTATTCAACTCCAAACCCAATGAAAAATCTTCCAGCTCTTTAAATAATTGAAGATATGCCTTGAAAATAAGCTCTAGGATTTTTTGTTAGCTATGGTAACTAATCATATATATTATATGCAATTTTTGGAAATGGAAAACCATTGCATTGATATTTACACACACTCAGCGAAAAAATTTTTTTCAAGAACATCAGTGACACACACCAAAAAATGTTAATATGGAAGGTACACAAATTTAGGCGGATGTTTTAGTTTAAACTTTTTTTTTTCCTGTTTAGCTCAGCAACCTGCCTGGTGGCTCTGACCTCTGCCATTTCAAGGGTAGCCACTGCAAAACGGACGTGCACACAATGTCACATTGTATTTTCCTTTTTTGATACAACTCACCTCCAAATGAACTTCCTTATGACCAACAACAGGATATCATGTCTTGGGTCACTTTACATCTAGGGACTGAGAATATCTTGCTCCTAGTTATCACTTAACAGATATTTTACAAGTTCATTATTGTTCAGGGTGTAATATCAGAAGCAAAGTCACCTAAGATGTGGTATCATGTCTTCAATTCCCGAGACTTAAAATCTCCCACATACATAGTATTATTTTTAAATGCCCAAAATCAATGATATTGAAGGAGTATAAGCCTAGATTTGGTCTGTAAGGAGTAATGTCCTCTTTGTGCATTCACTAATAAAAATGTTTCTACATGCCAATGTTTGATTAAAAAATGGTATAACTTATGTTAATACCTTTCATTTTGATATTCCCTCGCAAGCAAAATAAAGAGAGAGTTATTATTTTCGAAACCAAATGCAAGCAAAACTTTCATGTTTTATAGAAACCATTACTTCAATATTGGTTTTGCACATGTAATTTTACATTAGAAATGAACAAAGTGTGTGAAAGAAAAGAAAACTGCATTGTAATTGGAAAAAGTATTTCAGTTTGCCAAATCCCTGCCAAAGGATTGTTCCTTTAAATAACAAATTGGTTCCTTCGCACAAGAAAGGCTAACTTTAATTTCTGTTCTGTTCAAACTGCATGGAGGCTAAAATTCTCTCAGGTTTATGCTGATGGTAGCCTAGATTAAAAAAAAAAATACTTTAAATAGTCACACATGAATTTGGTATAATATTGTAATGCATTAAATTTAGCATTTCACATTCAAAGTAAACACTTTAAAAAATTTGTTCCATTTATAAGACTCGAAAAATGTCGTTGGTGTTTGTGCGTATATCTATATATTTATACACATACACACTGTAAAAATCCTTCACATGTGTCCCACCGAAAATTTTGTGATTTTGGTATTTTCGGTTTGTTGAGAGGTTACTGAATAATTTGCAGGTTAAAGTTTGTTGATATCTTATCTAGAAGCTGAGTTATAATAATATAAAGGGACAAAAGGTGATAAAGTAGAAACTTTAAGGAAGTCCCATTTAAAGTTTATACATGTGTTTTGCCACTCTTTTTCATGTATACAGGCAGTTTTCCTACTTGAAATTACCTAGAATCAATGATAAATTATGTTGGGAAGTACAGGCAACAAAAAAAGCATGTTTTCAATGATTTTCTTTCACACTCACTTAGAACTTAGATAGATTCTACAACTGCATCAATATTCTAGACTTCTAGATCCAAGTCTAGATGACACATGCTTTGAATCTAGACTTAGATCTAGAAGAGAGTCTCTATAAAATTTTGAATGTTATAACATTTCAAAAATTTTGGGTTTTTTTATATTTATCCAAATCTAGATGATCTAGAATTATGGATGTCGTACCCTCTAAGGCAAGACTTGGTTCTATGATAGGATGGGGGCGGGACTCAAATTGTGTTCTTTTGCTTATCTCTTCTTCCACCTTTAAATCTCTGCCTTCCTCCGAGTCAGAAAACTGCTGAGGCTTTTCCACGAAGTTATATTTCATTACATGTATAACTCTTAAATTATCGTCAGAAGACAAATTAGACATGCATAGAGCTCCCAAATCATTCAAATGCTTGACTATTTCTTTACACTTAGCGCTGCCCGCCATCTTTTAACTATGGACACAATCTACTTGGCGATCGACAGGAGATGTTGTTTTTAATTTAAAATATCTTAAACTAAGCAAAAATTTAATATTTCTTGTAAATATAAATCATACATATGCTAAACTTTACAGGGATTTAAAGCTTTTTAACTTATGCTTTGCTGAACGTATAGAAATTGACCTCAAATAATGTTGATAGGTAAGCAGACGTGAATATTTACTATTATATATGCAGTCTACTTTAACCTTCTTAAGACTCCTTTTTTATTCATGCGCACACTTTTTGAATGAAGAGTTGAGAAAAAGATGCAAACAATAGTATGCAACATGATGAGGTAATTATGAGGTATTCTCAAGAAAAATAATCATGAAAAAACCAAAGATATCAGCCTTCTTTGACGCTTTTCAGTAAACTTTTGCTCTACCCACCTGTGAAAACCCATTATTTTAAAATACTTGAAGTTATTTTGCAACATTAAATTTTTTTTTTTAAGTAATTTAGAATAGTACTACATGTATTATTATCAATGATGTAAAATTTACCTTGTATGACCTTAACATGCATTTCAGGCTCTAGCCCAAATTTACATTAACTGACAAGCAACAGATTTCTGTAGGCCACCACACATATATATATAATATGACAGCTAAATATCATTGATATGTTTGCAAGGAACACAATGGATCTTATGACAAAACCTTGCTCCTCCTAGTTATATTCTACATAGTAAACTATTTCGTTTCTAAGAGAAAAAAAATTGTCATCTTTTATTTTTATTGACATGACAAATGACAGACTTATTACTTTTTGATAACTTTTGCCTCATTCAATGATTTGTTAAAAGAAACTAATACATTATACACAAGCTTTCACTAGATAGTCTTAGGCAAGAGAAACAAAAGAAGAAGAAAAAAAGATGGGAATGAATTATATTTGGATGCCCTAGTTTATCAATACTGGTCAAAGTTGCCCTTCTTTTTGCGTGACTTTTTTCCACTTGGAGCAACAGCTGGGAGTGCATCAAGGCGGGTCGGTTTCCGCACCAGTTCATCACTGTGTATCTGCCCATGTACCTGAGCAGCTCTCAACTCCTGGCTCATTGGTGCCTCTTCAATCATTTTTGAGTGAGGATGGTGGCCATTTGTAGTAGGTGATGCCATCGGCATGGGCGGTGCACGGATTGTGCTTCGCACTTCTTGTATGTCTGTAGATAAGGCAGTGAGTGGAGAAAGAGAAATAATTCTACCTAGAACAAAAGAAGCATTTTTAAAAATAATTCTTAGCTGTAAAAGAGATGAACATTAAAAGATGTCTTTTTAAGCTCTGCTAAAAAAGTATACAATATAACAAGGAGCACAAGATATCCTTATTCTAAAGTAAGGTTTATTAAAGTTATCTGAGTGAGATAAAAAAAAAAGATTAACAATATAAACTAAAATCTCTTTCTTCCTCTGCCTTCTCTTATGCAAGGCAGAAAAATTTTCAGGATTCAGATTTTTAGATGAGTAATGACACAAGCAAGCACTTGACTGCCATTCATTATTGAGTTTCCCAATTTGGGTCAATAATTGAATGGGAGGATCTTTTGCAACTCAGAAGAATAAAGCAAACTATGTTAATAGTTCTGCATCCCCCCCCCCCCAAAAAAAAAATAAATAAATAAATAAAAAAATAAATAAAGTCCCTGCTCCTGGTTACATTGCACTCATCCAAGTATGGGACTCACTTCTCTTGACTATGAGTGGGAGTGTTTGAGGAAATGGCAATAACAAAGGCCACCCTGAAATCTACAGGGACTTTCCTTCAAGGCATAAGCTCTACAACCAGGTGCAGGTTTGAAATAAATCCTGTCAGGACCAGAAAGGTACCAAAAGCCTGAAATCACTCAAGCTATGAATATCCTTTTTAACACAAAACTGAAATCAATTTTCTTACCATAAACAGCTCTATTTCAACAAAGGTAAAATGTGGTTGAAAAAGTTTATAGAAATTGTGGGGTTTTTTTTTCAATAGAAATTTAAGTTTGTGACTTTTTTATATTTAATTTCTCTTGTATAAAATCTTGATCTTTAATTTAATTTTACTAATTAACTTGAATTCAGTATTTTTTTTCCCATGTATGTTAGTCTTAGCTTGATTTCCTACAAAAAAAAGATGTGAACTAGATCTATAATTTGAATGCTGGCTTATGCAAGTTGTCTACGTACAGATTTCTAAATTCCTTCTGTGCCTGTTATTTAAAAAAAATCTGTTATACACATTTCAGAAGAAAAAAGAAAAAAAAAATATCTAAATGTGTGGAACAATTTTCAGAATATTTGAATAAAAAAATTTGAATTTGCTATACTAATTTCTAAAGAAGGAAAAATTTATTTTACTGAATTTATTGATGGGTTCATTTGATCCAATCAGCTGTGATGCTCGCTTGGGCTGGAATGTATGACTCTGATCCTCTGCTCTACGCAGTTTCTGTGGTGTTTAGACAAAAAACAAGTGAGATCCAAATTCAGGCAAATTCAGCACTGCTGTAATTATTTTCATCAACATCATTTTTTTTCTTTTTGTTTTGGGGGGG
>BLXT01006160.1:1318486-1330799 GCA_019648995.1 Plakobranchus ocellatus | reverse complement strand
TTTTTTTGTAATGTCTGCAGGACGTCTAAATATAAGTGAGAGTTTATAAATAGCCACAAAAGAATCATACTTAGGGCTAATATCTCATTAATAAGATAAAGGACATCGATTTCTTCTTTATAATTTATGGGCCCGTATTTTATAGATAAACTTCATCATATGATTATGTAGGCCTAAGTATCTTTTCCCTCCCCATCGACATTGTAAAGCCATTTAGAATGATTAGCAGCGCTTGTGCTTTCCTTTTGAGGCAAGTTTGATGTTTGCCAAAGAAGATAATGGTCAAAATTTAATCTTAAATAAAGTGATATAATTTTTTTGCATAAATTTTTCAACTTGGATCTGGTTGGTGCTCAGTACAACACTGATGTAGCTAATTGCCAAGTTATAGGCTTGAGACCCAACCATGTTTTCCAGCAGCAGTCAAATTGGCAGTAGTATACCTACCAAGTTGATCTGTCCTGTATGTTCAGCAAGGTAACATTTTTCTTTCTAAGTAGAATAAACCTACAATTTTGTGGCGTTGTTATTGTTATTAAATCAAAAGTGTGTAGATGGGTGAGGTAGACATGATGTATAATTTGTTTTTAGCGCCAGGATACTGTGGGTTTATTTTCTTTTTGAAAACGGGGGAGGGGGGACGGACATTATAATAGTTTACTTTGCCACGCTTTGTTTAGAGTGAACTGCCAAACAAATTGAGCTGACATTTTAAATCATTAAGCTTTCAAATAACAAAAAAAGTAATGGCGTAGTATCTTAACTGTACACTGTTACTACTGCCTTGGCCGCATTACGTTCAATAACTTCATTGTTCAGGCAGTTTGGTTGGTAACTTCCTGAACGTTGCAATGTCTTTCTTTTTACTTCTGCCTGCCTGTAAAACATCAGTAGCACTAAGTAATGTTTCGTCTGGATTGATTTTATATATGCAAACATAAATTCCTCTGTTTTAAATTGTCAATTTTGTATCATTTTAATATTTTTTTTGCTCGAGCTATTTAAATGGCATGTATTTAAATTGTTCTCTTTTATCAGTAGGCTACAAGCTTTCCACATGATTTGTTATGATTATTAAGTTTATGAGGGTGAGTAAGATGTTCAGCCTCTGTCAGAAGGTATTTCATTATATGAGATTGTATACGTTTCTTTGCTTAAGAAAAGGAAATAATAAATTACAAGAGTGTACATCATCAGAGACTTGAATTTATTCGATTTGTACATTATTAACACTGCTCCAAAATTGATGAGGTTTATGTAACTCAAAACACAAACAGAAAAAAAATTAAAATTAAGTGTATAATTTGAATTTACTTTGAGGGGAGCCATTGAAATGTTTATTTCTGAAAATTATGTACTTTTCTAACACAGCCACCTGCCTCTCAAGGATAGCCTTGCTAACGGAGTGTATGCCTGCACATGTCAAAATTGTGGACACTTCTTTAAGTTTAAAGCCCTTGAAAATGTCCGAACTAAAGCCTCTTTCAAAGTGAATGGAAAAGAGTTTACAGGTAGGTCTACATTTTTTTTTCAAAGAGTGGAAATGTCTAAAATTTCTTGTAAATAGCAAAATCTGCGAACATAATATCATTATATTTTAATCCAGTTTTAATACCAAAACTGAATGATTGCCTTGTTCTTTATTTTGTATGCATTGTTTGGCAATTTATTACGTAAAAGGACATTATTTATTATAACTTTCTTCATTAAAAATAAAACAATTTCGTCTTCTTTTTTTTTAAGATCATTTGGCCATATACTGTAACATAAATAATCAAAATATTCTTTTTTATCCTTTTATGTAATGTTATCATTCAAAAATATAATTAATAACTCAGAAAATTATGTGAATAATGTTCAATATGTGAAGGTAGGCTTGTATGACACAAGCTCTAATATTCTTTATCAACTTTTTTTTTTATTCTGTCCCTTCAAGTTGGTAATGAGTTTTCCACATCAACCACCCTCAACACATTTTTGAGAAGTAAAGGCATCTCAAAGGGCACCAAAGGCATGTGCTATGAAGGTGGTTGTGGAGTATGTCTAGTGACCGTCACCTTGTATGCTCCTTTGAGTTTGAAACAAATGCACTACACAATCAATTCAGTGAGTGGAGTTGTAAGTTTCTCACCTCATCATAAGGTGAAGAAATAAACAATTTCAATTTTAAAAATGCTCTTTTTCTTTTAAACACTTATCTTTTGAATCTTTGGGTGGCTTTTTGTGGTACAGTGATTAGCAAAGCCATCCTGAGATCTGCAGGAGCTTTTCTCTCAAAGCTCAAGCCCTGTCACCAATGTTCTGGCCTAATGGAGGTACAAACACCCGAGATTGCTTTATTGTAGATGAGCTAAGTGCACAAAAAGCAAGCCGAATCCAAACCTTTTCTGCATGGTTAAACTTCTCTTTTTTGGTTTGCTGCTTCTGAATTTTTGTTTTTATTTTCACTTTAAGCTTGACTTTTCCTTGACATTAACTCAATGGAGATGCAGGCTTTAAGTGTCAGCTGATCCCAGGAGACGCATGATTTTGCCCTATTTTAAAAAAAATGGCCTGGTTTTGTTTTTAAAGCTATTTAAGTTTCGTTTTTTACATTTTCAAACTCAATTTTAAATCTTTACAAATATATAATAGGATTTTCCAACATATAGATTTTGAATTTTAATTAGATGAATTTTATAATACTCTATGGGCATTGACAACAAAATTTCAAGCTTTGAAGGTCTCGCAATCCTAGGAAAACTTCTGACAGGACTCCACTCTAGATCTAGGTTTAAAATTTGTGCCACTGCTTAGTCCTTATACAAAAATAAAAGAAACAGGCGTATAATGCATTATTAACGGTCAAAAGAAGCATAAAACTGTAAAACAATAGTTGAAGTAAAGTTTAGAAGCAGTCTCCCATTTTCGCTTATAGCCATAGCAACAACAAAAAAATTTTAAAAGGCATCGGACACGGGTGTCCGCTGCGTCTTTTTAGCCTGTGATGTCATCGGACATCGGTGTCCGATGCGTCTTCATTGAGTTAAGTGTTTTAGCAGTCAACATGCGTTCATATTTTTGAGTTGTAAAGGGTATGCATTTTTATATCTTAGGTATCAGGATTAATCTTTGATTTCTTGTGAGGTCTCCAGAGCTTTTCCATATCTATTTTCATCTAAATGCTTGTTGGAACCAAGTCTATCTGACAATAAAGTTGTTTACTTGTGTCCATTTAATTAAGTCATTGATGAATCTGATAAGAATATTAATGATGTGGAATTTTATAACAATGTTTACGCATCAGCAAGATGCCAGATAGCTCAGCAAGTAAATCATTAGAGCACTGGATTGATACTGCAGGGCTTTAAAGTTGTATTCTTTGGATTGCTCTTCATTTCGAGTTCCAGACAGATACCACATGAGGCAAGTTACACTTCCTTATATGGATATTTTTTTAAGGAAGTAGTTTATCTATTGCAAAAATTGATGAATTGGCGAAAATTAACAAACAACAGACAGAAGCCCTGATGTACACAGCATGTATTATTAAGTTCAGAGGGTGTGGCAAGTTTTGCTTGAATTCTTCATTTACAAAGACTGTCACAGTCAATAGAGAGTTCATGAATATCAATGGCTGTGCTACTTATTAAACTGCTTGATCCAATGAAATACTGAAATAGTTTCTAAATCTAGCTTAGGAAATCTCAGGTTGAATTGCAATAGACTCCGATATTTTTTTAAAGCTGTTTTTGAAAAGATGAGCTAAATGGCTGACAAGCTGGTCTAGTGTTTAGACAGAAAAATGCAGTGACGTCTAACTGGCACAGAGCCCGGAAACCAGGTGATGGCCGGTAGTGGGGTTGCGCGGCAACAAGGCAATAGGCATGAATCGTGCCATGTTGCCATCGCTGATGGCCACAATATATCTGAGCAGATCAGGTCTAAGTGCATATGTAAACGTTGACCAAACATCAGAGTAGTAGGACTCTCATTTGCTATGGAAAAGGGAAAAGGGGCATTCCTGTAGGAGAGTTGAAATCTGGCAGTTTGGTCTGTAGAGTTCTCTTGTCTTGTTTTGAAGATTTCATGGCCAATTTAAATGTTTTTACCATTCTTTCTGCAAGACCATTCATTTCAGGATGGTATGGGGAACTGAAAGTATGCTTTATGCCATTGCTTCTAGTAAATGACTTGAATTCATTTGATGAGAATTGGGTGCAAAGATAGTAAGGAAATGTTCTAGCAAACCAAACCTGGCAAAAAAAAATTGCTCAGAAAGCACATCAACAATGACAAGGAACATAGAATCATAAACTCTCCCGCAAACTCGACACAAGTTCTTTGCCAGGGTTTTTGAGGCCATTGCCATGGATGCAGTGGTGCCTTGAGTGGATCTGGTTGTGTTGAGGCACATCTGTTGCAAGTTTTTGTGATGTTTTCTATTTTTTAGTCCACTCCAGGTCACCAGAGGTATCCTCTGGCTACATGCTTCATTTTGACTGTAACAAAGTGACCCTTGTGAAATGTGAGTAAGATTTTCTCGTGAAGTTTTCCTGGATGAATGATGCAATATCCCCTCTTGAGACATTCTTGTTGGGTTGTCAATTCATGTCGCCTTTTGTAGAAATCTAGAATATTTTGAGGAAGTGAGTCTGATTATGGCCATTCATGTTGTCTAACAAACGTTGTGATCTGAGAGATGACTGGATCACGTCTAGACTCCATAACAATAGCACTTACATTGATTGGAGAAGATTGCAGAATTGTAGTGTAGAATAGGTCATCAGCAGTGCTGACCTCGTCTTGGGGCAATGATGGGTAATGGAAGATCTGACAATCTGTCAGCATTTGCATTGAGTTCTGATTTTTTGTACTCTAAGGTGTAGTTTATGCCAGAGAGAAATGCTGTGTATCTTTGCTGTTTAGCTGCAGACATTGCTTGGATTCCCTTCCTTCGGTCGAAAATGAATTTCAAGGGCTGATGATCAGTCACTGGTGTGAATTCGTGCCCACAGAGGTAGATGAAGAATTTTCTCTCTGCCCAAACAATAGCCAATGTTTCTTTGTCAAGTTCAGAATGATTTTCTTAGCTGGGTTAAGAGTTCTGGAGATGTATGCTATGGATCTTTCCTCATTGTTCTTTGTAATGTGAGACAGGACAACCCCCATTCCCTATGAGTATGTGGATATGTCACAGGTGAGCCTCAGATCCAGTTTAGGGTCATATCGCATCAGTGCTTGATCTGATGCTACCAAGTCTTTGATCTTGGTAAAGACTTTGGAGCAGTCTTCAGTCCATTGATGCTTCACTTTATCCTGAAGGAGATCATATAAGGGTTAAGCTTGGCTTGCGATGTTGGGGAGCCATTTATAGTACTAATTGACTAGATCTAAGAAGGATCTTTGCTAAGATTTGTCATAAGGAAGAGCTACATTGACAACTGCTGCTACCTAGTCGGAGGTTTTGTGCAAGCCCTGTTGAGATATTTTTATACCCCAAATATGATTTCATCTCTGAGAAATTAACAGTTTTCCGAATTTGTTTTTAAGCCATGAACGTGGAGTTGAAATAGGACTGCCTTTTTATTTTCCATGTGTTCTCTGGCGATGATCATATCGTCCTGGTTGCATTGGATACCCCTGAGTCGATGTAATATTCGGTCATTGTTCTTTACTATATGGCCGGTCTGAAAGTGATTCCAAATACAAGCCTATTGAAGCAATATGAGCCCTTATGAGTGTTGATGGTTGTTAGGTTTCTGCTCTCCTGTTTGATTGGAAGGTTGAAGTATGTTTGCAAACGTCTATTTTTGACAATTTTTCACTTTGGTCAAGGTTAGCTATCACATCCTCTACCCGTGTATCCTCTACTTGTGCTCTTCTTCCAGAACTTGGTTAAGCGTCACCTTGTAGTCCCCACAGATGCATATATCATCATTTTTTTTTTCAGAACGGGTACTTTTGATGTAACCCATTCGGATTTATCAATTTTGTTGATTATTACTTCACTTTCTAGTTTGTCGAGTTCCCTTTCTAGCATTGGTTTAGTACGGGATTTTAGAAATTTGGGTTGGACCCATGTTTTATTTTGATGTTGGCTTCAAAGTTCTTATTTCCCCAATGTCTTGGGCAAATACTTCTGAGCATTTGCTACTTATGAAGTCGACAAAGGAGTCGTTGGCTTTGGAAATATGGTTGATGCCGCGCCAGTTCAGTTTCAGAACTGATGATCAATCTCGTCTGAGTATTGGAACATCTTTGTTCAAGATAAGGAAGAGTAAGATTATCTCTTCTTCGTTTCATCGACCTTCACAGATAATGTACCGAGACGTTGGATGAGTTCAATGGTGTAAGTTCTACTTCTAGGACGAACTTTGGAAGGTTCCATTTTTGGAAGTTTTCCAAACATTTCTTTGTAGTCATCTATTGTCATGACTGAGACAGCTAGCTTCATTAGAGTTTTGGCGTGGTTGATTTTGAGACTTACATTCATTTTGGGTGTTCTGTGGGTTATGCCTAACTGGTACATTTCTAGTGCATAGATCTCATCATTGCGGTCTTCTTTTTCGATCTCATATACACGTTGTACCTTTTTAGGCATTTGTTTGGATGTATCCATTCTTCTTACCTCGTTTACAGGAGGCATCTCTCCAGAAACAGTCTGCCTGCTTGTCACTTGTTTTGCCACATGATTGGCATAGAGGATAGGTTATTTCATGTGGCTTTTTATAGTTTTTATGGCTTTTGTGGTCTTCTTTTTCGATCTCGTATACACGTTGTACCTTTTTAGGCGTTTGTCTGGATGTACCCCATCTTCTTACCTCGTTTACAGGAGGCATCTCTCCAGAAACAGTCTGCCTGCTTGTCATTTGTTTTGCCGCAGGATTGGCATAGAGGATAGGTTATTCCATGTGGCTTTTTATAGCTTTTATGGTTCTTTTCCTGTTTGGGTCTGTGGTCAGTTTATGCAGGGCCTACCGATGATGATGGTGATGATCCATTATGGATTTTGGCTGCGTCCTTTTGGGCTGTCTCCATAGCTAGAAGTTGCTTTCTCCAATGTGAGGTTTGATTCTTGTAGCAATCATCAAGTGTATAATTTCATTCTTCAATCCACATATCTCTCAGAGTTTGTTTGAGATTGTCCCTGAAGTTACAATATTCTGAGAGGGGCTTGATAGTAGCCATCAAGTCTGATAGAGACTTATGTTGACCCTGATTGCGTTTATGAAATTTGAAACATTCAACAGTTTTGAGAGGGCATGGATAGAAGTGATTTGATAACAAATGACATAGTTAGTCATATGTTTTTGTTACCTATAAGTCTGGAGCTGTCAGATTGACAACAGAAGAGTGGCTGTTTGCTTCTCTATAGTTATGTCATTAGCCATTATGAAAGCATCGAGCTGTTAATGTTCCTTGTAATTTGTGAAGGATGTAACCTTTCATGAAAGGAGTTTGGCCTTGGCGTGGTAAAGTCAAATGAAGCTTGTACCTCAGGGGATGAGATTTAGATCTCGACTCTAGATTGAGAATGATGCTAAAGCTACCAGATAAATAGATGCAGCCTGTGTTTTCAACCCTGTTTTGAATATGTATAGATCTATTCAAGAGTTCGATGGCTTATCACCACTGTGATATATTTGGAATCAGATGATGAACAAACATGGAGACAGCCATCTTGACTTGGTATCGAAACTGTAACTGTTTATTCCTCTTGGATATTGAATTATCAAAAGAATATGACTGTAAATAGTGATACCATAATTATCACAAGGTTTGAAGGATTAGGAACGAAAAAAATAAACAGCAATATCTGTAAAATAGAGAGAGGCATTTAATTAGCATCAAACTACTTTCAAAAGACAAGCTATTTTAATCGGCTCTTTTTCTTCTACCTCAGTGTTTGTTAGAACTGTTTTCTTGTGATGGCATGGATATTACTACTATAGAAGGCCTTGGAGACCCAAAACATGGCCTTCATCCCATCCAGGAACAACTGGCCAAACATGATGGTGCACAGTGTGGCTACTGCAGCCCCTCGCAGGTCATGAATATGTATGGGTGAGTTGAAGGGCTAGGGTCATGATGGTGCACAGGTAATTTTAAAAAAACCAGGTTCATGACTATCTGTCGATGAGTTAAAGACATTTTCATTCAGGTTACAAATGTATCATATTATTATGTAATGTTTTTAATGATTATACACTAGCGCACAATTTTAAGATCTACTTCAAATAATATCTTTTTTCATCAGACAAATAGAGGGCAATAAAAGCAAAAAAGAATGATACATTCCTAGAAAAGTCATGAGTATCATTGAGATTTTTAGTCTGTAACCTGATTAGGCCACAAGTCTTGAGATGAATCCTAATAAGTCAGGTATTGCATATCAAACTTAAATACAAATAAAAATTAATTTGACTTTTTTCCGTCATCAATTTTTTTTCCCCAAAATGTTAAAAGTCCCCTTTCTAGGCTCAGAATCAACATAGCCCTATGCAGTTTTTACCATTGCAAAGCTTGCATAATTAAGTTGCAGCGTGTCTCAGTAAAATGTTGAAAATGCAACTTCAAACTTTTTTGGACTTGTCTAAAGTCATTATCAATGATGTTAGGAATGAGACTGGTCTTCTTATTAGGCACTGAACATAATTCATTTGCTTGGGGCAATTTCTGTTGTGTACATTAGATTGTTTACAAGACAAACTGCACAACGTTCCAATTCCCTATAGGACTTTAAGGCTAGGGTCCAATATTCTCCTGATAAATGTCATATATCAAAAGTAGTTATCTCTTTGTCAAAAGTGTAAACTTACAAAGCAATTTACTGTGAGTTCATTAGAAGATTCACACAGTGAAAGTTTCTGTGTGAACATTCTCTGTAAATTTTTTCTGTTATAAATTAAGTGTTGGTGAATTAAGCGTAAAAGCAGCCTTTGTAAGAAATTATCTTGTCCAAGACTTTGTAATATTTCTATTTGGGATTAACTTTGTTAAAATTTACAATAATCTTGTTAAAAACTCTTCTCGGGTATGTGTAAAAAGTCAGTGTGCCAATTTGTTAATTGAATAACTATCAACATTTTCCCAATATCTTATCAACATGCAGGCTTCTGAAGACAAATCCTAAACCAAGAGTTCAAGATATTGAAGATCACTTTGATACAACAGTCTGCAGATGTACTGGTGAGTTGTGTCATATTATTTGACAATATAAAGTAGGCCTATTATACTTCATCCAATATAAATATCTGGTATTTCTGTCACCTCTCTTGTTCAAAAAAACAGTGAATGTGAGCAGAAAATCACATACAGTAATAGTGTAAATATGAGTTATGGAATTATAAGCATTCAAATTGCACTGTCAACTATGTGACAAATTGAGTCTGCCTCTAGATTTCGAACAGCTGATATTTTGATCGTACCTTGTTTACTTGTAATATTCTGTTAAATTCTAAAGCTGTTTGGATAGGCATATTACTATTTTTAGCTTTGTTTACCTAGTTTAGGCACATCTAGAAGGTTTTCAAAAGTGATGAAATATTGTTTACAGGAGGTTATTAGATCATAACCAAGATGTTTACACATTAGAAATAAATGAGAGTACTTGGTTGATCAAATATTTTTAGCTAACCCTATTTACATAAGAAAGGAACTTCCAGCATTTTCTGGCATTAATTTGCTCTAATTATTTGCATAATAGTGGCCTAGTTAGCCTAGATATTCCATAACTAATATCTGGAAGCTGTGAGCAGTGGGTATAAAAGGATGGTTGAGACATTGCTGAAGAGATTGCTGGGAATAGACTACCAATGTTTGTGAATTTGTAGATCTATAGAATCTTGTAAATTTACCTCGTTGTTCTGAAAATGTTCTTCATTGAAATTATTAAAATTTTTATTTAATTTTTGGCGAGACTTGTCATGATTTCTGTTCTTTAGTCTGTTTAAAAGAACTACTTGTCACAAGTGGTGTTCAACTAGACCTTTAACTGAATAGCATAAAGCTACTTGTGACTCACTGACTTACTGTAGAATGATGATACAATAAACATGCTGGAAATCTGCAAATGAATTGAAACATAACCGTGTATTACAATTTAAATCAAATGGACTAGACTATTTGTTGGTTTGGTTTTTTTTGTAATCCTTGCCTTTTATTTCAATTTATCTTCATTGTAAGTTTTACTATTAGTAAACAGATATCAACTGCTTTTATGTTAAAAAAATGAGATTCCGTATTTGTCAGTGCTAGCTTTTTGTGGCTATGTGGCTTTTTGCTTCCCTTAAACTTTTATTGATTTTTTGCTTCCTCATAAATTCTCCATGCAAAGGGGTTTGTAATTTCTGTTAGAACAATTTACAATATATTGTTTTCTTTTAGGATACAGATCAATTTTAGATGCAATGAAGACTTTTTCCATAGATGCTCCACCTCATTTGGAAAAGGTACAAATGGATATAGAGGTGAGTAGAGATGCCTTTTTGGCTAATTTAGATCAATTTACTAACTCAATATCTCCAAAAATTTGCAAATAAATCCACAAATTTCAATGAACTGTCCTATTAAAATTAAATGGTTTTCTTTTTTTATGCTTATAATTATATTTTGTATGAAAAGAAACATGAGTGTTCCCTCAAAGGACCCTTTAGAAGGAATTTTTCAGATTTGCTTTCAAAATTTTATGAGTTACACATCTTAATTTTTTATTTATTTTCCATACCATAGGACTTGGATACTAAGCTGTGTAAAAAGACAGGAAAGCTTTGCACTGGTCATTGCCATAATAATATTGGAGCACATGCGAACAAAGGCAGTGACAACCAGACACCTGGGCCTGTCCATATTGTTGGGGCTTCTGCACAGTGGCTAAAGCCTACCAGCATGGACCAACTGCTTAGTTTGCTCAAACAACACAGCCAGGATAATTACAGGCTTGTGTTTGGAAACACTGGATTTGGTAAAGAGACCAAGGTTGTTTGATTCCTCCAAACTGCAAGTTTTGATCACTTGACATTTATTTTAAAATTACATTTATTTTCCATATTTGTGAGGAAATTTGACAAAACTTGTCAGAACTTATTGATTTTAACTCTGCTTTTGGAAAGTACATGTAAATAAAATATGTGGTGTTGATATTGATAATGAGGTAACTGTAATGCTCATCAGTTTGTTTGATTTTTTCGTTTCAATTTATTAAAATTCTAAACAAATTTACAAATTAAGTTCTCTTACTAAAATTTTTAAGCATGAGTGGCTGCAAGTGTTTCTATGTACAAAACATTTTTTTTTAAAATTTGACACCTGAAATTTCAGAACCTTCTACGTATCTAAAAGTCATATTTTTCCACCAAAGACTCCTAACCTTTTGCAGCCAAATGTTTGTAATTTATCAATAATAATGTGAGTATGCTTCAAACAATCAGTTCTGTATTTCATAAATAACAAGTTTTTCTCAAACATTCAAAGCCTCAACTTTCACCTGAATGGACACCTGTAATAGTTCCAATTGTTGCTGTATTATTCTCTCTGATATATCATTACACCAGTTGTTGCTGTATTATTATCTCTAATATATGATCATAAATATCACTTGAGTATTTATTATAAAAATCAATTCTATTATTGAACTGTGAGTTGTATGGTATTGCTTTCCACAGGAGTTTATCCTAAGGTCAGCACAACAAATTATGACGTCCTCATTGATATTCGGCATGTGATGGAACTGTACAACATTGATGTAAGTCTTCTGTCTGTTCATCACAGTACTTAGTACTACTGAAAGCACATTTGAATAAGTCTTTGTCTTTTGCCACCCTGCTCATCTCAGGCACTATTGTTTTGTCATCATTTGTCAAATGTTCATTTTCTTTTCTGTTTGGACTCTCTCTGCCTTCTTTTCTTTATAGGATTCTCCATGGTCTTTTTTCCTCATCTTTGATCTTCTAGTGCTCAAAGCATTTCATTTTCCCTCAGAAGAAAATAGCTGCCCAATAGACCTTCTTCATTCTCCTCATATGAACTGATTTCATGCTTGTGTAGCACTTTTGATGGGAATTCATGATCTTATTTAAAGCTGCTGGCTTCAAATCCTGCAGTGTAGTAATGGAATCTTCATTAGTAAAGATAATGTTTTATTCAACCAATTCCTCAGTGATAGCTTGGTTTTAAAAATTTACTGGATTATATAATGGCTGGATATAGATCTCAAAACTAGAATTGTTGATACAGATTGAGATGCTGTAAGATTAACTTACCTCCCTAAATCTAAGTGAGTTTTAATTTTCTTGCTAGATATATCCATTTGATTGCTAGATATATATATATA
>BLXT01006160.1:1299857-1317194 GCA_019648995.1 Plakobranchus ocellatus | reverse complement strand
CCCTGAGTTCACGTGTCCCTGATCGGGGGGCTAAGTGGGTATTCGACCTTGCCCAAGGGTCTCCCACAGGCTAGCGGAGGGACGCAGACGCCTTACTTCTCCTGTTTATAGGGTAGGGTTTTATCCCTATGTCTCCTATACCGCTACCGCCCTAGTAACACTAGATTAAAGCATGTTATACATCACATTAAAACCAAACTAAAAACACAAAAAAATCTATTCAAAACTCAACTAAAAACCCATTTAAACATACTAAAATCCTATAAAAAGCTGATATTAAAAAACCCTTAAAACATATCAAAGCCCAACAAGATCAGCCCTCTCCGTGCTTAGGGAAAATATCAAAGGACAGATTAATACACATGTCTGATTGTTTAAAACAATTCATATCAATAATCAATATCATGACAAGACATTAACTAAGAAAATATCAAAGGACAGATTAATACACATGTCTGATTGATTAAAACAATTCATATCAATAGTCAATATCAAGACAAGACATTAACTAAGTCACCTAGAGCCTGCTTAGAACGTGATGGATAAGTAAAAGGTATAAAAAATAAAGAGAGGATGTATAGAGTAGAGATTATAAGTATTTGAACAAAAAAAAACCCAGCAGTTTGCATACACAAGAGAATGGATTATATTTATTCGTGACTAAGTAAGAAGATATCATGATCTCCATTTTCTGAGATAAACCTCAACACTGCTTCTCGTAAGATTTCAGTGTTACACTAAGCAACAGAAAAAAAAAAGGTAAGTTTGTATGCAAGCTAAAATAAAAGCAGCCCTTTCAAAAGAAAAACAAAAATCCACGACTAAATGTAAAACAAAGCAGAAAAATTATCTTGCATACACTAGAAGTAACTCATGGTGCCCTAAGTAACCTGATGGGGTTTTTTTTTTTACAGTTAATAGCCCTTGATGCTTCATAACCAGCCACAACAATTTTGTATTTTCGATAATAAAAAAAAAATACATTTTACTTTACACAGTGATATTAGTCATGGACAAAGTGAAATTCTTATTAATATCTCCACAATATGTAACTTAAGTCCAGCAAAATATGAGTAGCGCTAAAACACCAGTTGCTTCTGTCTTATGGTTTCAATTATTGATTGCTAAAGATTTGGACTTTTTTCTGTCCATGACATCCTCATCATTCTTCTGATAAACCACATTTATACTGCTTCCAGTTTCTCTCTGTTTCCTTATTTACTGTGCAACAGTCACTACCATACAAAAGTAAAGACCGTACATATGTTTTAAGTACCCTTATTTGTTTTTCATACTTATGTTGCTGTTAGCCAGTATTCGTTTCATTTTTTGGAATGTATCTTTGACCATAGCTATTCTTTTACTTACTTCACATGTGCATCTGCCATCTGATGTTATCAGATAACCTAGATATTTGAATTTTGTAAACTTGTAACAAAGATATATATAGTGAAACTTGTGCAAATGTCTTGCTGCCAGATGAAAAATTTCAGGCCCAATCTAAATGGAGCATTAAATAGTTTTATGTTGCCAATGTCTTTGAGCAATATTGAGGGAGTCAAAATAAGGCCATCCTATGCAGTTTTAGATAGAATAATGAAACATGTTTTTCTTGTATCATCATCATCAGGTGCCTTGCTTTACAGCGTTGGCGATCATGGTCCTCCACTTTTTCCTGTCCTTTGTCGCTTCTATTGCTTCCAACGATTTCCCTGCCTTCAGCCAGTCTGCCAGGCCTTCAATGAGCTTATCTCGTTGTTTTCCCCTACTGCGTTTTCCTTCCAACATTCCTGTTGTTACAAGATTCTCCAACTTTTCTCTTCGCATAACATGGCCGAAAAAGGTTGCTTGACGTTTACGGATTTTGCTTATGAGTAGTCTTGTTGTATGAGCTTCCTCTAAAACTGTGTCATTTGTCTTCTTTGCTGTCCATGAGATTCGCATCATTCTTCAAAGGAACCACATTTCCGTTGCTTCCAGCTTCTTCTGAGTCTGTTTTGATATTGTCCAGGCCTCACATCCATACATCAAGATGGGCTCTATATAGCACTCAAGGGCTTTTTCTTGTATAAACAGTAAGAAATTTATTGACGCAATTTCTATGTAAGTCAAGATAGAGATACTCAAAGGTGGCACAGCTTGTATGATACATCAGTATTCAATTACAGCCTGTAGCTTCTTTGACACACAATCTCATCTGGCTATGTGTCCAATGAACTGGAAGTCAGCAAACATGTATTTCAGATTTTAGTTGTTATATGTTGCCTTTTCTTTGAGTTGCAATTTTTCAATGATCTTTAACCTAAATAAGTTGCCAACTAATATTCAATAATTTTAGAATTCATCTTTTTATTTTATTAGGTCTTCTTTCTCATATTACTTATGTGCTACAAAGAGTTTATCTCTAACCTCTTTAATTTAAAAAAAAAAAATTCAGTCAGATCCAGTGATTGCATTGGGAGCCAATCTATCTCTGCACAACTTGTGGGAGTTTTTTGATCAGACCAAAAGTGACCCAAGTATTCTATACAGCTACACCTTCAGTGAATACATCAAGTATATTGCTTCAACAGGGATCAGAAATGTAAATTATAACTTCTTTTGCGTTCATTCTTTTATATTTGACTTAAGCTTTTCTTTTCATTATGCAGTGCGATAAATTAAAAATCATTCTCTCATCAAAATTTGATCATGTCTGTATGAAGATTGTTTTGTATTTTATTTTAAAAGCCATACAGTTCCCTTTCATATGATAAAAAATTATTGATGACTTGAATTAAAGTTAAAATTAGGCCATCAAAGTAGAATGTAAATAGAAATATTTGAGATTAAGTGGAGAAACCAAATTTAGCCTCCTAGCAAAACATGTAGGAGGGGCAGACAAACGGCACAAATATTCTAGGCAATATGGCTCCCTCGTCCTTAGACCTTCCATTTGAAAAGCATTTCAGATCTTCAAAAATATTCAAATATCTGGAATAGTTTATGGTAGGCTTACCAAAGTGAATTTAGTTCCCTTGCATAGAAAATAAGTGGAATTTGGCTGGAATAAGATCTTGATGGGCTTTATAAATGTTTGCTTAACCAACCTTGTAAAAAAACATTTTGGTTATTCCGAGCTATTTGTTGAAAAGATCATAGTTTTTCTGCGTGTCATTTTTGTCAAGTTATTGAATCAAAGTCTTATTTAATTTCTTCAGCAGATATGTATTATTTTAATGTTTATTTTTTTTATTTCAATCACTACATGCCAATGGTTTAACATGAAGTTGATATTAGCTAACTAGAAAGGTTTCATTGTATCTGATCAACATTCCTGTTAATTTTTTTTTTTTTTTTTTTTTGCTATTGCTGTTATTACATTAATACATTAATTGATAAAAGCATTCTTGTGACTTAAGGTTGAGATTGAAAATCAAACAATTAATTAATATACAGACCTACTGATTAGTTTTTGTCACTAGTATATTACATCCTGAAAGTATTTTATCCTCTCAATTTTCTAGCCATATGATAGATTTAAAATAAGAAAGGCATTGATTTTACTGTTTTACCTCCATATTTCAGAATTTATGTTTTAGAAATAGATGGAGATAAGTTTCACACATAGTGAATGCACAATAAAATTTCATAGCCACCAGAAAGGCATAAGTGTATAGAACTGTAATTATGTACCCATTGTTGATATTTAACTGTGTAATATATCTTTCCTCTTCTGCCTTGTATTCTCTAGATGGCATGCTGGGCAGGAAACTTGATGTTAAAACACTTACAGCCGGACTTTACTTCAGACATCTTCCTGCTGTTTGAATCAGTCGGCGCATCCCTGGTCATATGTATGTTCATTGCAAAATGTTATCATTACTATCTCAAACGTATCTTTTATTATATATTTTTTATTTTTGTTCTGTAATCATTGCAATCTTTTTTTATTGTCACCATGAGTGACAGCGTTGTTGTTATCACTATTTTAATGATAATAGTTCACGGCTCTCTGCCGGGGATCATTTAGTTTCGAGCTGAGCCGACTGCTCTGACCCTGTGGCCCCGTGACCCCGTACACTACCCGGCTCAATGCAAGGCCCAGCAAAATATTGCTATTTCAATAGTAGTGCAATAAATGCATCCTTTTGACTAATCTATGCGCAGTATGAGGGGAAATTTAAGGCTTAAAGAAAAGACAGAAAATGTATTTATCAACAAAATGCAATGATTTTTAGGCCATATGACTTTATAGATGGTGCAAGAACTATTTTGAGGTTGCATAAATTTAATAGGTCACGTTGGCATCAATTCTGAATCATTACACAAAAACTTGAATAAATTAAAATTGAACAGTTGGGCGTTTTAAGAAATGGCGAAATTAAAGAGATGTGTCTATACTTTATGAAGACGTTGATCTCTTGTGAAGTGCGGTGTCTTCGTTTGACGGTAAATCCAAGATAAAGTAAGATTTATATTTTAGCACTGCAGGTAAGTTCGTATATCCTATCGAAGGGTGCCAATGATCTCCACAAATTCTTTCAAAAACACAATCAGCTAACTTAGTCTTGGCTCTTGAACACTCTTTTAGTTTTTGCAAGCAATGGCCATGAACAGTTAATATGTGTTCATTCACTCATTCTTTCATTCAGTCACTTTTTCTGTCTCTCTTAGTTTCTCTCTAGCACTTTCTCAGCTCTAGGCCTACATGTACGCACTGTAACTTAAGTAGATTCTACATTGCCTGTAATAAGCCACACATCGATAAATTTCAAAGACTTTTTAGAACAATACATAAGTTTTATCTTACACGTTTTATGTGATATTCACAAGATTTTATTTAAAAATTGAGGTGAACCATAGATCTTAATGATCATCGAGATCGTTGTGAACAGTAACCTAGGTTTATAAGAATAATTTTCTCTCTCTCTCTCTCTCTCTCTCTTTTCCTCTCATACACACATAGTTATTCTCTACTATTTATTTTTTGCTTTGTTTTCTTTTTTCTCATTTCTGGAATAAGTGATTTAAGATGTTGTGATGTCTGTAGCAGGTGGGATTTCATTGTTGTCTGTAATTGACTTGCTTCATTTTTCATTGCGTGTTCTTTTCTGTATTTTTCCGATAGTTGAAAGTAAAAGTTCCCCACCCTGTTCTCTTAGTAAACCTAAGCCAAGGTTATATTTCTGTATGAATGGTATGCAGTGATGCTCTAAAATGTGATGCTTTGGGAGAACCTTTTGTGGAAAGTTTTTGTGATATACTGTCATGTATTGTTCTATGACTTGTATGTTTGTCAGTTTGTTGGTGTGGATTGGATTTGTGTGCAATATTGGATTGTGGATCTTGGAAAATGCTAGGTTTATGGAGTCTTAGTTTAATTTTATGTGTAAATGTCTTTTATGATTCTATTGTCATTGCATCCAAGTGTTTGTAGCATAACGTGTCTTATAGGTTGTTTGTGGACATCTGTTTTGAAATACTTTTGATTGTGATTGCCAATAAAACTAAGGCCGTGGTAAACTTGTTGTATGATGCGGTTTTTGTTTGGAATTTTGTTCTCAGAAAGTGTTTTTTTAGTAGCTTGAGACCTTTTAATAGGTGCCAAGATTTAACCATTCAAACTAAAAACTAAACCTACTATCATTGTTCACTCAGCTCTACTTAACCTGTATTTTTATATCTGCTCCTCCATTTTTCCCTTTGATTCATGATATGTAAGTTAATTCTGTATTACAGATGATGGAGATGCAAAAATGATCAAGGCTAGCCTGACAGACTTTTTGAAGATGGATATGAAGGGGAAAGTTATTACTGCTGTTGAACTCCCAAGATATAGCTCGCAGGATATTTACATCAGGACTTACAAGAGGGCACTGCGCCTGCAGGTAAATCCTTCTTTACTTTTGCATCTGATCTCACAGGTTTGAAAGCTTTTTATATCCAGAAATTATTTATAAATGTAGTTGGATTTTGTTTTTTCATGATAATTTACCTCTTTATTCTTTTATTGTCTTCCTACTGATCCAAATGAGTTAAACATTGCATTTTATAACTCTTCAATGAAATTTATGATATGCTGATAATCTGGCCAGGGAGTCATGCAGAGAAAACTATAAATTTCACAAAAACAGCTGAAAAGGGTAAATGTGCAGTGTTGCCATTAAATAAAACAATGTGTTAAAAAAAAAAATGTCATAATACATAAATAAGTAGCAATGCCAAAAAAAACCAAGTCAAAGTGTGAGTCTACATCACTGAGATAAAAAAAAAATCAAGTAAAGAATAAAAGAAATTTCAATGCTTTTTGCACAGAAAGTCTGTAGCATGGCTGTAGAAAGCTCTTCACAAAAAATTAAGTAGTTTTCATCACTCTGTTTATGGCTTTCATATGAAGTCAATCATTCAGAAATGCAACCCAACCATTTAGTTGGACCACTATACAAATGTCTGTGAGATTGTAGCAGAAAATGCAGTTTGCTAGAAGTTTATTCAATGCTCACTACATTTTTTTAAGAGATTGACATTCTGTGACCACATCTAGGCAACTAAATTTTTCTTTAATATTCGATTTTTTTGTTGTTCAGCAATGTGTGGCCTATGTGAATGCTGCTTTCAACTTTCAATTGGATGCCAGTACCAATTACACTGTCAAGAAAAAGCCAATAATTCTTTTTGGTGGGATCTCCTCCACAAAGGTAACATTTCTTATTAGAGGCAAAAGAGGAAAGCAGAGGTATGAGAGAAGAGAATCAAAAACATCAAATTTCATTTCAAAAGATTATAACCAATAAACATAATTATGAATGGTATTGGTGACTGGCATATTTTCAAACATAAATGTTTAAAGGAGTTTTTAACTCTTTGATTGAGTTCTGATTTCTGATACAATGAGGCAAGTTGTTCCAGATTTTTTGCACAGCAGCACTAGAATGATCTGCATACAATTTTTTTTTCTTTCATTTTGATCTGCTTTTGTTAGAAATCATTTTCTATTCAAATAAAGAAACCTTGTTGGAGTGTGCAAAAGAAGCAAGTTTTAAAGATTTATAATCAGTTCTGAATTGTTGCTGTACAAACCAAACATAGGCTTTGATAAATAATCTATTTATTCTGTTGGCTGATTACATTTTTTTTCTGTCAGAGGAAACTATTATATATTCATACAGGCAAGAAAGTCACTGGTTGAATATACCAGAGAGGCTGTTAATGGAGGCAAATAGAGGTTCACTTCACATCAATCTTTCAAAAGAGATGAGACGAATGGTGATGATTATGCTGATCACTGCACTTGCTCTCACATAATTCTCAAAATAAATTTTGTGTTCATTTGCAAGGATTTTTATTTTAAGAAAGGAAAAAAAAAAATATGGAAACAGGAACAAAAATGTGGCTATTTTGTTAAGAGACTGGCAACTTCTGGTCTCTTTCTTTTATTTTAATTGATAAGATCTTTCAGAAAAAGAAATTTAAATAAGTTGAAGCTATTATAAACCAATTCATTTCTTCAAAAATTTTAGATACATGCGGAAACTACAGAAGAATTCTTGATTGGGAAAGCCCTTGGAGATCCTCTTATCCTCAAAGGTTTGAAACTGGACAAAATCAATCACAACTTGCATTGTGAACACTTTATGTCTTCAACTCTTCAAACTCCTTCCTGTGACTTTTCAAGGGGATAAAGTCTGAACAAGAGTTCTGACTCTTTTTGTAAACATCTGACTCTTTTTGTAAACATCGAAAGACAAAAAGAAAAACTTAGCACTAGATTTTTTTGGGGACATATCACTTAAGAAGTTTGTGATTTGCTTGTTTATATTTTTTTTATTGAGCTGATAATTTTTTTTTACTTTGAAATTTAACAGTATATTTTAAAATTCCATATCCTTAATTTTTTTAAAGTCTCCTTCTCCCCCCTCAAAACAACACAAATAAAAAAATAAACGAAAAAGCCAGAGTAAAAGGAAAAAAAATGCACTGAAATGTTTGATTTAGGAGAAAGATTTATGTTGTAATTGAATTTTTTAGGAGTTTTGGGGTTTTTTTTTTGTTTTGTTTTGTTTTTTTTTGTTGTGTATTTTTTTTTTTCTTGTATGTTATTTCATAAATGGTGAATATATTTTCTCAACAGGAGCTTTGGCAACCCTGGAGAAAGAACTTGTTCCAGAACCAGGTTATTTTAATGCAGGCTACCGAAAGGCCCTCGCATTATCTCTCTTCTATAAGGTAAGCCTATCTGACTTAATCATCACAAAACTCTTAAGACTATAACAATGCCACTAATGTATTGGACAGTCAACTTTTGGATGTTGATTGGCATGCACAACATCTTGTTATGAGATTTCATCAAAAGAAAAACTATCCTTATGCCTGAGAGAAATAATTAATGGGAGTAAAGCAAATTTATACAGCACAGTAACCAGTTATATCTAATGTATAAATCTAAGAGGAGACCCTGTGGGGGGAGCGTGAAAGAATGTGCTCCACGGTGGCTGCCTCTTGTTAGTACAGGGGTGACATCACTTTCCCTCCACCTTGCTTTGTCTTCTCTCCCCACTTCCCTTCCTGCGCTATTGTCCTTCAACTTCTCTTCTTACTGTCACCTACTTCTATCCACCGTAGCCCTCCGGTGCTGGAAATAATTGAGAGGCCCACCCGTATAGTGTGGGCGCCTTGTTTGCCGTGAGTTGCAACCCCTATGGGGAAAGGGGTGGATCCTGGAAGTTGAGGTGGTGACAGCGCGGCAATAGTGGCTGGCACTCATGAACATACCTCCTTGGCCACTTTCTTGTCCTGAGACGGAAGGGCAGCGCTGACCCACACTGTCTAATCGGCTCGTCATTTTTCTTTGAATAGGGCTGGGGTCAATCCCAGTAGAGGTCCCACACCCTCTGCTGGGAGTATAGCTCCAGGGTAGCCATGGCACAGTGTTGGAGATCCGCGCAGCATGTTCCCTTGGTTGGAACCACTGGAGCTGAATTTTAAAACCTATCCATGACTTCCCAAAAAAAAACCCCTGACCCCTCCCCATGTCCCAACAAGGCAAAGAAGCCTTGCACAGAAGTAGCTTGTGGGGCTGTCTCTGTTGCCAGGAAGAGGAAGGCGGAGGACCTTCCTACACTGAGGAGCATGTCTCCTTCGGGAGCTGGTCACCATTCAAAAAATGCAAAGGTGGCAGACAGGTCGCCTTTTAAGATCCATGAAGAGTTGAAGTCAATTCAGGACAACAAGACCATCGAGGTCACCAAACTTGGTAGTGGTGACCTTATGGACCAGCTAAAGTCAAACGACCAGGGTAAGAAGCTGGAAGCAATCGCAAAATTCCTAGACATCCCTGTGACTGTCAGTCCTCACAAGAGCCTGAACAGTTCCAAGGAAGTTATTCCCAGTTGTGATCTACAGTGTTGCTTGGAGGAGGAGATGGAGGAACTGAGTGGCGTCACTCACGCTCAGCGCATTAAGGTGTGTCGGGATAAGGAGAAAATTCAAACTGACACCGTCGTCTTGACCTTTGACAGCCCAAAGCCGCCGACTAGAATACATGCGGGGTGCCTGACTCTTGATGTCAGACCATACGTCGCGCTCCCGATGTGCCATTATAAGTGCCAACCCTATGTCCACAGCAAGAACAGGTGTAAGAAACTTGCACCTTTATGTGTTAGATGTAGTAAGGTGGTCGTGTCGAGCGTGACTATTCGGTTGATCCCGATTGGATAAACTGCCGAGGAGACCATGCAGCCAGCAGCAAGACCTGTCCAAAGTTCCTGGAAGAACAAGCCATTCTTTGTTACAAGGCTGAGAATGGCGTAACCCATAAAATGATTTCAACCCGAACATATGCTAGTGCCATCAAGACCCAACTTCGAACGAAGCCAGCAGTGCTCCCCAAGGATGGCAGCAGAAATGCCCCTTCTGCCCCGCCCAAGAGGAAAAAAGCCCAGAAAGATTCTCCAGCTCTCAGTCCCCAAAGAGCAGCAGAAACAGAAATACCAGCCAAGCGTAGGGCCGAAAAATCAAAAAGACCGGAGGCCCCTAGGGAAACACTCAATCGTTTTGCGCCTCTGCTATGAAAGCTGAGGAAGTTAAGGATATTATATTCTCAATCTGGGGGGATTCCTCCATCCCCAGCTCCCCGAGGGCTTCTGCCTCCCCTATGGAGTGCTCCCCCTTTCCCTCCAACCCCCAAAACCCTCCAAATTCTGTTCCCAGCCCCCGGCGGAGAAACCTCGTGGTCCAATGGAACAATCGTGGTTTTAGGAGCAATTTTGAAGAACTGAAGTTACTGCTGAATCAATTGCAGTTGGCTGTTGTGGCCATTCAGGAATGCAGGCTTGGGGAGGAGCAGTCGCTGCCCTGAGGTTACACCCTGTTTCTCCCGCAAAATGGGTCCCCCAGGGGAGAGGCAGCCCTCCTCCTACAAAATGGAACACATTTCTCGGGAATTGCTCTTAACACTGGCCAGCTTGCTGAAGCTGCCACAATAAGCCTGGAAAAGACTCTAACCCTTTTCCTCTCTATACCTGCCTCCCAGTACCCCAATTGTGAAACTCTCTCTGGCTGAACTCTTTGAGCAGCTTCCAAAGCCTTTTCTTGTGCTGGGAGACTTCAATGCGTATTCTCCTGCGTGGGGGAGACTTCCAGTGCTCAAAGAGTTCATGGTCGAAAATGACTTGATCATTCAAAATTATGGTGAGCAAACTTTTGTTTATTTGGCATATCATTTGACCTCAGCGATTGATTTGGCAGTGGCTTCACCCTCCATTGCCGCCGAGTGTTCCTGGGCTGCCCACAATGATCTGTTCAGCAGCGACCATTTTCCCATATTTTTAACTCTTATGTCTAATTTCAACGATAATTTAAATACAATTAGTTTTAATTTTCAAAAGGCCGACTGGGACCATTTTGGAGACCTATGCAGATTATCTTTAAGGGACTCTGTAGCCAACATCAAGCAGTTTACCTCAAAGCTCTTCAATGCGGCCAGGTCGTCCGTACCCTTTCATAAAGGGACGAAATATAAAACCTGAGTGCCCTGATTTACCCAGGAATGTAGGCAGGTTCTTTGGGAAAGGAAAAAGGCTCAGAGGAAGTATTTTAAGGCACCTTTGATTGAAAATATCATAAATTTTAAAAAATTAAAAGCCAAGGCTAAATTTATAATTTAAAACTCCAAGAAACTGTCCAAGAAAACATATGTATCCTCTTCAACATCCAATACTTCCGCTAAATCTGTCTGGAAGAAAATAAGGAAAATTAAAGACAAAAATCTTGCCCCTTCTTGTCATCTTAAAAAAAGATAGCCAGATAATTTCAGACCCTAAAAATCATGCTGATTATCTGGCTGAAACTTTTTCAAAAAACTCCTCTTCAAAAATTTTAGTAAGCAATTTCAGGAAATTAAACAAAAAGCTGAAAAACATAATTTGAATTTTCTGTCAGAAAACAATGAACCTTATAATAAACGTTTTCTCTTAAAGAAACTAAAAAATTAAATAATTAAATCTAATGAGTCAGCAGCAGGTTCTGAGGCACCTTCCTGAATCCTGCCTGCATATTCTCCTTAAACTTTTTAATAACATTTAGACCACCGGGGACATCCCCCCATCTTGGAGGGAGGCTTTTGTGGTTCCAATTCTAAAACCTGGTAAGGATCCTTCTGATTCTTCCAAGTGTGAACCTATTGCGCTCACGAGCTGCATGTGTAAGGCCCTCGAGCTGAGAGTGAATGACTGACTGGTCCATGTGCTTGAGTCCAGAAATCTGCTGTCAAGGGTACAGTGCCATTTTAGGAAGGACCATAGCACATTGGACACTTGGTCAGACTGGACACCTTTATCAAAAAGGCTTTCGGCAGAAAAAAGCAAGTCCTGGCGGTTTTTTTTTCAATCTAGGAAAAGCTTACTTTACTACATGGAAATTTGGAATTCTAAAAGGCCCTTTCTACCTCGATTTTAGGGGCAGGTTGCCCTTTTTCATTTCAAATTTTCTAAAAGACCGCCATTTTAAAGTTAGAGAGGAGAACACCTTTTCTTCTTCTCACCACCAGGAAAAAGGTGTTCCCCAGGGCAGTATTTTACCTATGTTATTTATCTTAAAAATAAATAATATAATTAACTCTGTGCCTAAACATGTATATGCTTCTTTATTTGTAAACGATTTTGCCATTTACACCAAGGGTAAATATCTGCAGCATCCTGAGAGCACCATCCAACTATGTATAAATAATGTTCAGAAATAGGTCGCTGAGAACAGTTTTTGATTTTTGGTTTCAAAGAGAACCTGTATTCATTTCTACTGACAAAGAATCTACACTGAGCCCACCCTTCATCTGGACGGCCAGCCAATCCCAGTGAATGGTGAGGCAAAATTTTTACGGGTCATTTTTTACCATAAACTAAATTTTAGTAGTCATATAAAATGTTTAAAAAACAAATGCTTAAGAGCGTTAAATTTATTTCGCGTTGTGGGCCATACGGACTGAAGTGCAGATAGAGCCACCATTCTTAAGCTTTGCCGCACCCTAGTCCGGTCCAAGTTGGACTACAACAGTGTCGTATATAGTTCCAAATAAAAACTGATGGCCCTGGACCCTAAACATCATTAGGGCCTTTGTATTGCCCTCGAGGCCTTTAGAACTTCACTTATTTAAAGCTTGTATGCCGAGGCTGGGGAGCCCTCTCTCAAGCATCGGCGTATCAAGCTAGCTTTTAACTATGTACTTAAATAAAAGCCATTGCCCCAAAATCAGTGTCACGATATTATATTTGATGCTCCATTGTATGACTTTTCTGCTAATTCTAAGTCAGAACTAAATCTTATTGCCAATATTTTTTTAGAATTGAGAATGGTCAGATCAACCTAAATACTGTTGATAGCTAATATGTCCAGTGCCCTCCACCTTTGGAGGAACACCATGTTAACTTTGATATTTCTTTAACAAAACAAAAGAAGGAAGATACCTGTTAGGTGGCCTGTTTGAAAGACCTATTTTCCGGAATGCCCAGACTGCTCAAAGGCAACTCGCATGAGAGACAGGGCATCTGTCTTCAGTGCTGGACTCAAGGGAATAGCCCTCACGCTCACAGAAATAAAAAAAACTCATCAAATACCATAAACATTTTGTGATCTACAGTGACAGCTTGTCAGCCTTACAGGCTATTCAAAACAAAAATTTCAAAGTTAAAGATATCAGGCGCCTCTACAATTGAATCCGAAAATTTCCACCCTGTGTTCACATCTCCTTGGTCTGGATTCCTGCCCACGTGGGCGTCCAGAGTAATGAGAATGTGGACAAACTTGCAAAGGCAGTCCTTAATAGGGCATCATCTTCAGGAAAACTCATTTGTTGGTCCGATCTGAAACCTAAAGTAAACGTATACATCCACACCATTTGGCAAGAAAATTGGGATGCTGAGGGGGCAAACAAGCTCCACGAAGTACTCCCCAACTTGGAAGGAGACCTCAGCAAAAGAGATGAAGGAGCAGGTAGAAAAACGGGAGATGATAATGTGTAGGCTCCGGGTTACCTGCAACAGCCTTTACACTGCCCAGACTTTCAAAGCACAAGAGGAAATACTTCAGTGTAACTGACATGTACAGACTTTTCCGAGAATTCAATCCCTCTTGCAAAGTGGGTTACTTAAAGGAACTCGGTGTCTATAGAATAAAGTTTCCCTACTCTGTTGGACTTTTAATGGATTTTTATCTTTGTTTTAATTTGCTTGAGCATCTGATGGACGCCTATGAGGGAAAATGAGTGAACTGAAACCCTGAGATCACCACTTAATGGTGGACTGGTTATACCAGTAATCAATCAATCAAACCAAGAGGAGAGTAAAGAAACAAACAAACAAATAGAAAAGGGTGTAGACGTAGTTTTTAAACCCTTGGCTTGATTTTAAAACATTGTTTCTTGCAATGGTACACATTGGGGTTTTTTTTTTGTTTTTGGCTTTTTAAGCTTTTACACCCTTTTTTTTTAATTGAAAGCACTTTTACAATTTACAATATTATTCCATGTCCATCCCCTTTTCACCCCACACTATTCCCCTCGAGCATAAATTTTGTATGTGCTAATGATACATTGCAATTGTCATGTTTGGTTATGTTTCTGTCTTTTTTGTGCTTCCTTCCTGTAGTACATTCATATAAGGAGACAGCTGACAATGGATGCTTGAAATTATGCAACAATAATCTTCAGTTTCAATGAGTAGCTACATTTATTATTATAGGAAGTACTAACGCACGTGCTTGTAAAGGACATTAAGCCTTATAATTAATGACTACAAATTATTCGAAATTATGTCCCTCGCTTACGTAATTGTCTTCATATCACATTTCCCTTATTTTCTTGTTTTTAAATGGATTTAATCTATTTATGTTCTCAGTATGTCCTGGATGTGTGTAAGGAAAAGGCCAGTCCAGAGTATGTGAGTGGAGGCGTTGGACTGACCAGAACTCCAGTTGTGGGGACACAGGACTATGGTACAAAACCTGAGGAGTTCCCAGTCTCCAAACCAATGCCTAAACTTACAGCCAAGTATTTGGTATGAGATAAGATCAACACTTAAGTGTGGACTAAGTTTACCACCATCAACTAAACAATCAATTTTGCAAGTAATTACAACATTAAATGATGAATGAAATACACCAACAATATATAAATAAACTAACCAGTCAATAGGAAAGCTGTGGCTCATCTTGTAGAGCAGTTGACTACCAAGTCAGAGGTCCAAGGTTCAAATCCCAGTTTGGGCCAAGTCAAGTTCTCATTGCTCCTCTGTGTCCACCCAGCAATAAATGTGTAGCTAGGTCTATTAAGACCTGGTGAAAGTAAAGGCGGTGAGGAAAGCAATGACAAACTACCTCTTGATGCTGTATGCCAATCAGGACTTTACTCCTAGTTCTCCCAATGCTTAGTCTAAGCATGTGACCTACTTTACTTTTTTAACCAGTCAGTATTGGTAACTGATGTGATTGACTCTTATTGCCGAACCTGGCACATCAATAATGAGATCAATAAGTCTATTGATTAAACTAAGAGATGGGTTATCAAAAGATGGAGCTTTTTAATCTATGACAATAAAATATTCTATTCAATCTTAACTCTTTCAAGACGGATTTTTTTAGGGTTCAGAGGGCATTCATGCCCAAGAAACAAGAAGAAAGACATTTGTCAGTGCTAATAAAAATATATCGGCATACGTCTGGAATGAGTTAACAGATATCGGATATGAACTAAATACCTTAAAAGGCCATATGCTAGGTACCCTTAGAACCCTAATCATGATTCCCTGCTGCTTGGACCAGGCATAAAACTCACCTCAATTTTTGCTATCAATGAAATTGGATGGGTTTATGCAAATTCAGTATAAAGTATGGCAAAAAAGCTTTTTAGGCAAAGCCCTTTTTCCAGAGATGGTCTTAACTCTTGAAATTCTTGTTTCTCTCCACTATCATTTGGACTGATTTTAAAGGCCTTTTAGTGTTTCTCCTTTTTTATGGTTTTATTATGATACAAAAAACCCAAAAAAAGAGAAAAATATAGAGGGCCCAACTAACCTTAAAGAAGAGGTAGAAGTGGCAATGAAGAAAATGAAAAATGGAAAAGTGGTACAATTCCAGAAGATCTCCATACATCTGTTTCTATGGTACTGCCTAAAACACCAGGAGCAACAGAATGTGAACTTCATAGAACAATCAGTTTAATGAGCCATTTATAAAAACATCCTGTTAAGCATTTTGATGCATAGAATGCGCAAGAGTCTAAGACCAGAAATATTTCCAAAACAGTTTGGCTTTATGCCTGATAAAGGGACCAGAAATGCAATATCCACTCATATATCTTAAGGATCATGATGATATTTCAGGCTCTAAAAATAAATGGAGAGAATCTGAATAATCTCAGGTATGAAGATGATACAGTTTTAATAGCAGAATCTGGCGAACAACTCCAAAAACTTCTGGTTACTGTAGTTTTAGAGAGCAAAAGAATGGGCCTCTTTGAATGTAAAGAAAACGGAATGTATGGTCATCTCAAAGAAATCCTCTGACCTCAAATGCAATCTCTTTAGCATAGGCAAACAAATCAAACAAGTTACAAAATTCAAATATCTAGGTTACCTGATAACATCAGATGGCAGATGCATAAGTGAAATTAGTAAAAGAATAGCCATGGCCAAAGGTACATTTCAAAAAATGAAACCAATACTGGCAAATAGAAACATAAGTATGAAACAAAAACAAGGGTAATTAAAACATATGTATGGTCAGTACTTTTGTATGGTAGTGAATGTTTGACAATGAACAAAGAGATAGAGAAAAAAACTATAAGCAGTAGACAGACATGCCTACCATTCCGGAAATTCTGGATTCGTCCCGGAATTCTACCAGAAAATGACCTGCCATCCGGATATCAGCATTTTTATCACAAAATCCGGAATTTCGCCAATTTGGGATTGGTCATACTCTCAGAAATAAACCTATTCTAGATTTAGTGGCGCTTCTCTGCATATATAACGCGAGAATATTAAAGGACTTAAAGAGAAAAAATAACGGCGTTAACACTGGGACAAACTTTTGAAACTTATTAAATGCACGGCACTCTTTGCTAGACCTTTTTTCATAACATCGAGCATGCATCTAGCAGACTGAAGAGGAATTGGGTACGTTTGGGGCAAACCTATCGGTGCAGTGTATGGACGAACATCATGGTGAGGCCTACCATCACTGACTGTTGTCCCGTCGACGGTCGGTCATTCACACTGTGACGTCACTCACCTGGACTAGGGTTTTTTTTCAACAGACATATCTTTGCGAGGAAAGCAAATAGGAAAATTCTGACGGCAAATTTGAAATCACCGACCTCGATTTAAGGCAATTATTGCAGCAGAATTTCAATTTTAATGAAAATAAAGAATTTTGGGATAATTTTCCCGTTTTCAATTTGTCAACTTTATTATCGAGACTTCGGGACTACCTATACGCATCTTATACCTAGAGAAGTTATAAACCCAGCATTGAACGTAGGCTCGGTGCGAGACTGTCTGATTGATGCTAGGCTCTTGCCTATGCCAGTCCTACGATAATACTATGACAGAACTAATATAATACAATCAGGCCCGCTATCTTGGATAAGTCTACGTCTCTTCAAAATGACTGAAAAGAAATTGCTCTACACAGAAGCTCCAATCCGCAAAAGACGACAGCATTGTATTCAAAAAGAATGCATCGAGGCATTCCGCATTTTAGGGATAGAATAGGGGAAATGTTTAATGGAATTTTCTGTTTGAGAAACGTGAATAAAATTGAATTCCAATGGTAACATTGAAATAAGTGACTCCAAGTTAAGCAAGA
>BLXT01006160.1:1284788-1297740 GCA_019648995.1 Plakobranchus ocellatus | reverse complement strand
GTATTATCTTTTTTTTTTGATAAAGTGTTTTAACTTTACTCTGTGTAGTTCAATTTTGTTTAAGTAAGTTTTAAGTTGGTATTTGTACTCTTTTGCTATATAGACTTGTTTATATAGAGTGAGGGAGAAAAGAACCATAAATATTTTACTTGTAATGGAATGCAATAGTTGTGATAATATTGTGGAGTTGGGTAGGATTCAAGCAATATATTACCGTTAGATTGTGATATGTTTGGATTGTGAAAGTCTATATCCCTTCAATCCTCTAGTCTGATCTGTGCAAATATATGCTTTTAATCTCGCCAAGCCTAGTTTATTTGTTTTACTTTATTTTTACTCCTGAGGTAGTATAGGTATCTATTCTCCAAATACTGTAAGAATTTTGTATTATTTGTATTTCCATCATCTTTAACAATTTTTGATGCTTAAAACCTACTATTATGATGCTAAATTTCAGCTTGTCAATGGTTGTTACCCATATTAAAGTAGATAGAGATCTATTTCTATAAGCGTAGGAATAAACTAAGATCATGAGTTAGTGAGATTTATTTTTTTTTTCAGGCAAATTCAGATCAAGAAAGTGCCTGTTTTATTACTCAAAGTTAGCCAAACAAAAGCCAGAGCAAGTAACTTAACTTTAGCAAGCTTTACTAGCTGTTTAAAAAGAAAAAACTTCTGTTAAATTGTCATGGAGCAACACCATTGAATCCAGCGACACTCATTTTTCAGTAGTTGCACCTCTGGTCATTATGAGGACTGAATGGCACTTAACCCACAGGGAAATCAGACAATATTTATATAAAGTATACAGAATAAAGAACTTCACATGTCATGTCTTCCTTTCTTATAGTAAAAGTGAGTGTTGTGGGAGCAATAGCATCACTGCTCTAGGGAAGAAAAAATTTAAAGCTAAATAAGAATAAGGTAAAAAAAAAAGTAAAAAGAATTCAGTCATATATGTAGAGAGATAAAAAGCGGAAATTTAGTCAAAGCTTTACAGTGAGAAAAAAAGATAAGAAAAGGTCATGAAATTACAATGACATAAATGAATTCTAAGCATATGCATGTCATAAAATCATAACAGATATGGTAGAACCATACAATAAATATACAGACATTTATTTGTCTAAATAAAAATGCTACAATGCCATCTCAATCATTCATGTGCATAATTCTGCAATGAACAAAAACTATTACTTATGTTCAATACATGCATATTGTGGAACTGAAAAATAAATCATGCCTTGGGGTTTTTTTTTGTTTTTTTTTTTTTGCATTACGCTTAAGCTAATTGCTTTTGTTAATACATTGCAGACATTGTTTCAGAAATCCACCCCAGAATAAATTAGTGAAAAACAACCTATCACTTACAAACTAGGCCCAACAGAGGGCTTCCCCAAAGAACAACCTCAAGCCACCTCAGGGCTCTAGGAAGCCAAACTAGTCATGTAATGGAATTCCTAGCTAAAACAGGTTAAATCAGTGCACAAAACATTTATTCATCCATTTGTCACATGACTAGAAAATCAATGTTGAATTCTGTTGACACAAGCAAACTAGATTCCTGCTGCAAACAGCCAGAATTTGTCAACAATGCTCAGAGCCATGATTCAACAAGCTCCTCAATGTACAAGTTGCAATTCATTCCATAAAATTCAATACAGCTTGAAGTGACACAGACAGTCGGCACATCTAAAGTAAGGATCATGGCAAATAAAAAACATAAAGTGTTAATATGTACATAGATCTGGGTCAGCTCATCAAAAACCCTTAATGCACACATACATGCAACGCTCAGAATGACAAAAATCAAATTACTTCTATAGATCAATGATGTACCAGGCTCCCATACCCCTGGCTAAACCTGAGTCGGGATCCAGAATCAAGATCTTAGATCTTCACAGGACAAGCTGTCCATGCTGCAGAATCTTGGTTAATGGTTGCGTGACCCACACACAACAATGACAATTTACAGAATGTCTTCTTTGTAAACAGCTGTTTAAGCTCACTGAATCAAAGCTCCTTGCTCTGGCTCTCGTCTGGCAAACTTGCTCAAGCTAAGCTGAAGTGGTGAAAGAGGCACTTACTGGATCTGAATTTGCCTCCAAAAAGAAAACTCACCAACTCATCCAAGTTTATTCCTTTGCTAACAAAAATAGATCTCTGTCTACCATAATATGGTAGCAAACCATGACGAGCTAGAAGTAAGCATCACAATGGTTGATTTTAAGATCAAGAAATGTTACAGATGATAGAAATACATATAATCTAATATCCCTGGAGAATAAATACCGATAAAACCTCAGGAGTAGGAATACTGAAATCAAATGATAGACCAGGAATTGCAAGATCAAACCACAAGGCAATCACATTAGATTACTAGGATCATAGCCAGTCCCACAATATGGCTATATCCCTATTCTTGCAAATTGCTTTGCATGCATCTTCTTTTTAAAGTATGACACAAGCATGTGTGCTACTTGTATCTTTTTTGCATGCAATTGGGTATAAAAACAGCATAGGAATTTATATG
This sequence comes from Plakobranchus ocellatus, assembly GCA_019648995.1. Taxonomy (NCBI): domain Eukaryota; kingdom Metazoa; phylum Mollusca; class Gastropoda; family Plakobranchidae; genus Plakobranchus; species Plakobranchus ocellatus. The sequence goes on along the minus strand of BLXT01006160.1, from coordinate 1,295,207 downwards.
CACTATATCTGCTCTGCATGCAGGTATGTGGGTAATTACACAAGATTGCTAGGATCTTAGTCGGTCCCACAATATGGCTACACAAATCCCTTGCTTGCATCCTCTTTTTAAAGTATGATGCAAGATTGTGTGCATTTCTTCTTGTATCTTCTTTGCATGCAATTGTGTATGAAAACAGCGTAAGAATTTATGCTCACTATATCTGCTCTGCATGCAGGTATTTTTAAAACAGCAAAAAAAGTGCACTTTGCAAAAAAATTAAATAAACCCACTGCCAATGTTTTTTTTTTTCATGTGTACCAGCTTCTGAGCTCTGGACCCATCAACTACGCAGGACAGCCAATTGGAGTTATTGTAGCAGGTATAATGTTGACCTCAAATTTTATCACAATTAGCCATATTTCAGAAAGATAGACATTTTCTTTTTTTATTCTTTGAAATATCTTTTTTAGAAAATATTCTTTCTGTGATAGAAAATATTCTTTCTTTGACGTTTTGTTATAAACTTGGGCAGTTGATTTAAATATATATTTTTTTTGCGTCCCCTAAGCTCTTGTAAATTGTGAAAATAAATATTTCATCGGCTGAGAGCCAGAAGTAATCATGTCCAGATTTATACTTTCTGAGATATTTGTGATTTTCTAAAATTACAATCTTCAAAGACAGTTTTTAATAATTAAATATTTTTATTTAATCACATAAAAAGCACTGCAAACTCATTTCCTGATGTACTTTCAGACCAGTATAACATTTTTTTCATAAATATAATGAAAAAGCTGGAAATGATAAATAATTGGACATATGCATTTTTGGCATACATTGTTTTTTTTTAGGAAGGACATAGTTATCACATTTCTTATAAGGGTAATATAGGAAACAACACTTTTATGATTCAAGTTGGCAACAATTAACACTTTTACAATCAATTTCTGTCACAACTAATACTGAAAATATATTTTAAAGTGACAGTGATCATTTGTCACTTTTGTATGCTGCATGGTTGATGGATAGGAGGAAAGAATTTAAATAAAAATCGAGCTTCTTAGATCTTTTTAAACGCTGTTGTAATTTATGTTGTAATTTGTTCTCTCTCTCTCTCTCTCTCTCTCTCTCTCTCTCTCTCTCTCTCTCTCTCTCTCTCTCTCTCTCTCTCTTTCTGTCTTTGTCTGTCTCTTTCTCTTCCACTCTCTCTCTCTTACAAACATGCCACGATTGTCTGTTTCAGTAGGGAGAAATGGGCTGAAGGACATGGAAAAAAGCAAGTTTGGTCTTAAAACCTTATTTGGTTTATTGTCTTACAGTTACTGCTAGTGTCATTTTCGCAAAATTTGAATGAGCATTGAAAACGATATTTAGAACAGTCGGACGGTCTTAATGCCTTTTCTTCTCAACCATTCTTTGATTAGAGCTATATTCTTGCAATTAATGCTTTTGTCTTATAATTCAAAAGGTTCTGTTGCAACCATACATCACACATTGTCTAATGCCAGAAATCCCCATGTCCATTATTGAGAGTACAGGAAGATTTTGAGTAGAAGTAATCAATTATAACTTTATTTTACCAACTCTGTTTGTCAACCTCATCTAGGTAAAATGTCCCATTATTCATAGGAATGCAACAGACTTTCCCAGCACAAAATCATCAAGTCCACTTAGTTAATTCTGGCGCACCAATAATCCGGCAATAAATAACCATGTCCCGTTATTAGTTTCTGGCACACAGAGGTTAGACTAAAGTTCTCAGTAAAAAATCACCATGTCCACATAGGTAATTCTGGCATTGAGGCACTTGAAAATTTGTGGACATGGACATATATGGAAATGGTATAACGGCAAAACTATTGCAATTTCATCCCAGATATTTATACAGAAAGTGCATAAGACTCCAAAAAGTAGGCCGGTGCTACTTTTAGCAAATCGGCCAAAATTGGACATGGTGACTTCTGGCTCTCAGCCGACGATTTGTGCGAAAACCTTTTAACTCTATAACTTTGAGTGGCCGCTCCTAGCAGCCGACGGAACGATATGCATGACCGAGCGGCCGCTAACACTATGAAAGAAAAGCAGCGAGGGAGAAAACTCCGTCCAGATGTGGAAAAAAAATCTGGACACAAAGAGTTAAGTGGTCAAATTGTGGCTGTTTTTAGTCAGTTTTGAGACAAAATGTCTCACACACCATCGAGGTAAGTCTGGAATCGTAGATAAACATTTTATTTGGTTAAAAACTATGTTGCTCTCCATACCAGACAACAGGGAGACAGCCACAGCAGCTGCTGAGAAAGTGAAGATCACTTACAAAGATGTCAAAATCCCCATTGTCACGATTCAAGATGCAATCAAGAAGCAATCGTTCCACCCTAATCCACCTAAGCCTCTGGTGATTGGAGATGCTAAAGGTATTTATGGTTGAATTATCAATAATACTATGATAATGAAATTTAACCTTGCTTTACTTACTTATGTAAAAAAAAAAAACCCAAAATTCTGCTTTACTGCTTTTCAGTGTGTGTTCTCTCTGAGGGTTTGAGTTATTATTGAATATCTTTTGTATTTTTTCAGCGGCAATTGCAGCAGCACCACACAAAATCCTGGGTCAGATTGAATGTGGTGAACAGTACCACTTTCACATGGAGACCCAGAGTACTCTCTGTATTCCCACAGATGATGGAGGCATGGATGTTGTTGCATCCACCCAATGGTTAGATGGAGTGCTAGAGACCGTAGCTCAAGTATTGGGTCTTGAACAGTCGCAGTGAGTCTGTTTCACTTTCTTTTCTTGTGATTTCTACCCTTCAATGCTTTAGCTTATGAATCTAGGCTCCAGAGCAAGAAAGAGCTGTTTTCAGTGACTAAATTACAATATTTTTAGGTTTTTATTAACTGCATTTTTCAGAGTGAAATGTTTTGACCAATTAATTGCAAAAGTATCAAGATGAAAAGCATCCCCTAACTTGCAAGTAGTTGCAAAAGTATCTAGATGAAAGACATCTCCTAACTTGCAATTGCTTTCTATGTTTGCTTTACCCACTTACAACTTTAGTTCTATCACCATAGTCACTATCCTTTATTGCGGTTTAGATCTAGGTTTAGTGCTATTCCCTCCAAATCTCTATCACTGTCACATGAGAATCTCCAATTTTAAATCAGTAATTAGATAATATGTACAAAAATACTATTCATCATCTGGCAAAGCAAGCTAAGTTTTTTTGCTATCATAATACTCTGAGGTTCTGAGGTTTCTCAATTTTTTTTTTCCTATCATAGAATTAACCTTTTTTTTGAGTTAGTAATTTTTATTCTAAGTTTAGATGGTAACCTAAAAATAAGGCAGACATATGGATTGTCTCTTTGTATTGAAATGTATGGTTGTTTCTCTCCCTTTGTGACTCCTCAAAAATTTTTAGCTTAATATGGCCTGAATTTTTTTTTCAATCTTAAATACTATGCAATAAATAACAAAATGAAAATGAAATTAATTTTATTTACAGGGTCACTGTGGAAGCAAAGAGACTAGGAGGGGGATTTGGTGGAAAGATATCTCAAAACTTTCTCATCTCGGGGTTGTGTGCCCTTGCCTCTGGTGTTCTTGGCCTGTAAGTAAATCAGTTTGGTTTGGTTTTTTTGTATATAGCCAGTCCACAGCAAGGCTATCTCAGGCTTTCAGGCCCTCTGTCAGGCCAGGGCGCTGGTGACGGGGCTCGAACCTGTGACAGAAAGGTCCCTGCAGTACTTGCCAATTGAATTTAATTTAACTTTAGTTGAATATGTATGCTTTTGTTAACTTCTCAATTCTCAACTTAATAGAAAAAACATCAGCTACTTTCCAACTGGGTTAGTGATAAGGCTTTGGATGAGGGCCTACCAAAGTGTTTTGAACATTAATTTATAAGACAGTTGCAACATCAAGATCAGTCAAATTGGTTTGCTCTCAATTGAATTGGCATTTTTGGGAGTTGAGGGGAGTGAAAGGAAGATTAAAAGTAATAATTAAATGTATTAATACTTAAATATTTTCCCTTTTTCATCAGGCCTGTCAAAATGCATTTAGACATCCATGCCAACATGAAGATGTGTGGAAAGCGAAATGCTTATCTCTTGACATATTTTGTAAGCATATTTTGTTACTTCTTTAAAACTTTGTGTTAATGCGGGTGACTTCAGGTTATTTGTGAGTAGTAGAGAAGAGATTGGCAGTGGTTCATCATTTGTGTGGGACTCCAATCAGAAGTAGGAGACACAAAAGAATGCAAATCCAAAAACTGTTAAACTTTTCTGTAAAGACCTTCTAATAACGTGTATAGAGTCATTGGGCTAACATAATAGCCTAAGCCATTTCAGACTTTTATAAGATATGAAGGATAATCTGAAGTTTTGTCTTGTTTTGGATAGAAATTTTCATTTGAATGATGTATGATTTAAGAAAATTGAATTGGCATATTTCTATAATATGAAAATCATCTAATAGCTCATAGGCTTAGGAATGCAATAATTCTAAAATAGCATTTTGACATAAGCCTGCATCATGCCATTGTGTTAGCCCAGTGATATAATAAATATGTGTGTGTGTGTGTGCACGCATTCAAGTGTGTGTGTTTGAAGACCAGTTCAAATTAATTGCAAGCTGCATAACTGCCATTTACAGACATACATACAGTTTCAAAGTATGCTGTAATTCTGTGCCAAGATATTAATTTTTTTTTTTTAAACAAAAGAGAAAAACAGAATAAGTCTTCTCTTTTCATCACAAAGGTTTTACATGCAACATACCAATCATAAGGGTTAGTTTTAAAAACACATGCTCTTGTTCATCTATGCAATGCCCAATAAGGTCTATGGCCATAGCTTTGAGCCTGCAAAGACTGTGTTCTTTTAAAAATAATTTGGGAAAATAAGCATAAGTTGTTTCGTAAATATTAGATTTTGAGAAACATATTGAAACATTAATGCATGTGCCAATAGATATCACTTCAGTCGTTTGTTGGTTTTTTGTTTTTTTTTGCATGGTCTAAGTTGTTGTACTGACTGCAATACTGCATGAATAATTATTCTTTATTTTTTAACAAAAAAAAAGAAAAAAAAACATTATATGATTGTTGAAACATTTATGCTCAAAGTAAATCAATGATTCTTCAGTTTTGTGTTCATAAGTTGTAAGATTAGAGTTTATTTTATTTTCTGTTTTCAGATTGGATGTGACGACAATGGAAAATTGCTTGGTATAAGTGCAGATTTGTTTGCAGATCTTGGCTTCTCAACAATCGAGCGTGACGGTGATCTTACCCCTTGGTTGGACAATGGTATGGTTTATTTAATCTATAGATTTTTAAAATATAATTGTGTGTTTGCATGTAACATGAACAAATTAAAAGTAAAAAGAATACAGTTTTTGACATGAACTTCTACTGAAGAATATCCAAATATCAGAAATGTCAAATATCAAAGAAAGATTAAGAAAAATAATACACAACCGTTTTTCAAATTATGAAAGAAGGTGAAGAGAAAGAGAAATCATATCAATGGAACAGGACACCATAAACTGGTTAGAAAGAAAAGTTGAAGAGGATAATAAATGACAAAAATTGGAATCTTCTATTGCATAAGGATTTGAGGAAGAATATTCAACCAGACATCAGGCAAAAAATTATGATGTAGTCACAAATTAAAATAGCATTTTCTTTGTTTCAGCCCTGCATAGGATTAATGGGCAGTAGAAAATTTCAAGCAGTCAGTCATTTTTTAAAATTTAATCAAGATTAAATAATTTACTTCTAGCTTTTTATCGCATAGATATTGTGATTTAGATATAAAATAAAATTTTTGGCAGATATCTAAATTGTGAATTATGCCTATGGACAAAAGCTGTTACTATCAAGTGATAACAAAATGGATAATTTGCAAAAACAATGTGCTGTAAGTCTCTACACAAGCCTAAACTTTTTGGAATCTCAAAAAAATTTTCATGAATAGCTTTTGATTATCTGTGAATGAATATACACCTATCCTTTTACTCATTTTAGATTCATGACTAGTTATTTTCTGTTTTTGCTATTTTGTTGTTTTTTTTTAAAATAAATTTCTATATGTCCTTATTATTGAATTTAAATTTTGTTTGTTTTATGTCCATTAGCTTATTTTTGTCCAAACTGGTTTGTCCAATTTCAACAATTGAAGACAAATAAACCTATGGGAACATCATGTCGAGCACCAGGTTGGTTAATGTTTGATATTACTTTCTTTTTGAGTTGTAAATCTGATGAAAAAGTTTTGGTTGAAAAGGAATGCCTATTTCATATATTTTTAAAGTGATTCTGTCTTTATATGATTTTCAAAAATTGTCTGTAGAATGTCGAATGTGTAACAACACTTAGATTTTTTATTTTAATATGTGTAAAAGCTTCTTAATTCAATAACTCTGAGCGGCCGCACCCAGCGGCCGACGGAACGATACAGATGACCGAACGGCCGCTCCCAGCGGCCGCTAACAATATGAAAGGAAAGGGGTAGAGGAAGAAAACTCCGTCCAGATGTGGAAAAAAAATCCGGACACAAAGAGTTAAATCTATCGGTGTCTTTCTTAAGCTCTGCTAATTTTCCAAATCAATATTAACTTAGCACGGGGCCTTTTTTTAATGTTAGGAGTAGCAGTTTAGTTTGGGAGAGCGGCGAGAAACCCCTCCATGCTTAGGAGACTTAATGGATTAGACGCCTGGCTGCCAAGCAGAGATTTATCACCTGCGGTAAATAGATCTGACAGACGCCGGCGACCTCATCTGATGCGGCTTGCCTTTGCATACCGGATGCGGCAGTAGAATACAAAAATGTGCACAAATGCTGACTTTTCAACCGCTCAGTCACAAAAGTCAAACTTTCTAACATAGTCAAGAGTGATATCATTTAAACGACATTTTTCTGCTCTATAAGACGCACTAAAAAAAATTCTTTCTTGTGAATATATCGTGGATATATCAACCGTTTTCTGTGGTATGTGTTAGTGATTGAAATTTTCGTGGAAAATCTGTGATTTTTTAATTCATTATCAAATTATTTAATTTGCATAAAGAGGAAACGGAGTTTTGAAAAAAAATTGCGCCATTACCTTACTTATAGTTTTCTGTAGTATGTATGAAAAGGGCTTAAATGGCTCACCTTTTGTTTATTTTATATGATTTTTTTTTCTTTAGGTTTCACTGAGTACACTACGACCTTTTACAAAAAAACATTGCTTCAGTTTCAGTGATTCAGTATTCAATTATATCAGTTTGAATCTTTACAACTTCATCTTGCATCTCGCTTTAAATTTCATTTAAAAAAAAAAACATTTGCTTCTAATTGATTTCATTTTATTAAAATGGAGCATTCTTTGGAAAGCCACATTAAAAAACTAAATGAATTATGCCGACTTTGTGGTAACCGAGTTTTGTCTGTGGCTGATAGGAGAAACAACAGAAAAAAACTTCTTTGTGCAGACTTCACCGCTGATATTTTTTTGGTTTTCAAGTTTTCCATCCAAAGAGACGAGGACAATGTTCATCCAAAATATATTTGTTATAAATGTAGCAAAACCATTAGTAATGTGAAAAAGCGAGGAGGTCTTGAGACCCTGACTAATGCGCAAATGAGAGCGAGCGAGACAGATAAAATGTGGACTGAATGTGAGTGGTAGTGAATGTGCTGTGTATGTTCAATTTTCAAATTCATGTCTAGGAAATCGACAGCTAAAACAGGGAAAAACAGATTCAATACACATTCCACCATCAACTTACAACAGCATTAGAACTGACTTTCAAAGCAGTCACATCACATCAACCAACGCAGATTTCACAGATAATACAACACCAGTCATATACACTGCACCAGCCAATGATGAACTAGACCACACTATTCAACACACCAGTGTTTTATTATCACAAACATCACTAGACACTACAAACGAGCAGACAAACATCAATAAATAATGAGAGAAAACAAGTCAATTTCAGTCAATCCTCAACACAAACTACACCACAAAGAAGAAAACAAACAAATGAGCAGACAAACATAACATCTGATAGAAACCAGGCCAATGTCAGCCAATCAACAACACAAACTACACCACAAAGAAGAAAACCAATACTCGTCGAATGCGCTTCATCACCAATATTTAAAGACGATAAAACACCAAAACCATTGCCAGATATACATACACCTCTCACAGACATTGAAGAACAACAGCACACAAATTTTATGAGAAGGAAGTTAGCTCAATCAAAAAATAAAATTATTACATGTAAAACAGGGGGCCAACCAATTTCAGTGATGAAACTTACAAAACACAGAAAATCCTCAGCAGAAACCAGCGCATCCACCAAAAAACAACGGTCACAACATATGGAGACAGCTAGAGAAGCAATCGCAGGAACATCAAAAGAAGCAGCTCAAACACAACATACCCACAAACTCAACAGATTAACAAATCCGGTACGTAGGGAAGTTTTCAAGGAGGCCGGCCTTGAAGGCACGGTGCACATAGACAAACATCATGCCCTTGCCATGAAAGTGGCTGTGGGGCTAACATTTTCTCAGCAAAGAGAGATGAGGAGGGTTCTAAAAGGGAGGGGAGTAAAGATTGCCCATGAAGGTGCGGAACGAAAGGTTGTGAAAGAGTTGATTGGCGATGATGTCACTGTCACTGAGATGTTATTCTCCTCTGCTGACGATGACCTGGTTGAGAAACCAATGGTGAAGCTCACAAATACCAGTGAGAAACTCACCAAACTCCTAGAGAGTCAGAGGGAGAGTCTCACGTGGCATGACAGAGCCATCCCTGAGAATGAGGTCTGGGTGAAAGTTGGCGGCGATCATGGTCAGGGTAGTTTAAAATTTAGCTTAGCAGTCGTTAATACTAAGAATCCAAACTCCAAAGATAACAATATTTTGATTGGGATGGCTAATATTAAAGATTCTAGAGAAAACATGCAGATATTTTTTGATCCTGTCAGAAAGCAGTTAGGTGATGTTGCAAATCTTGTGTGGGATGGGAAAACAATAAAACTATTTCTTTTTGGGGATTATGATTTTTTGTGTAAGATATATGGTATCTCTGGTGCCAATGGCAGGTATCCTTGTTTGTGGTGTCTGACCAAAAAGTCAGATATCCAATACAATCAAGGTTCACAACCAGAGAGAACATTAACAAGCCTCTCCACTGATTACCAGCGCTTTATGGAATTTGGCAAGGGCGAAAAAAAAGAGCGCATCGTGCTACAACAACTGCATTCACCAACCCATGTTAGACATCCCATTAGATGTCACACCACCATATCTACACTGTCTGCTGGGGATTACAAAACGACATCACACTTTGCTTGAGGATGCTGCAGACGAAATTGATCGTATGGTTTTTACCGACGATGCAACGAAGACAAATGAAATTGAAGTATTAAGCAGCATGGAGGTAACTACGTGACAGTGACAAAAAAGACAGCAAAATTAGATTTCTATAAAACTTGCCTGGCTATGACAGACGCCCCAAATGACGAACAGGAATGGCAATTAAAAGTTGACAACACAGAGAGTTTGAGTTTTTGAGTTTTTTGTATATAGCCAGTCCACAACAAGGTGATTTCAGGCTTTCAGGCCCTCCGTCAGGCCAGGGCGCCGGTAGCGGGGCTCGAACCCGCGACAGAAGGGTCCCTGCAGATCTCAGGGCGGACTCGCAAGCCACTGTGCTACCGACGCCCCCAACAACACAGAGAGTGAAATAGAAAATTTGGGAAAGACAGACCTTAGAAAAAGAGGTGGCCCTATCTGCAGCACCCTCGATGCTGTTCTCAACAAAAACCGCATCACACCACAAGCCTATCATGGACGTAGTTTTATAGGAAATCACAGCCTCAAGTATTTTAAAACAGATGTACATCGACAACTCACAAGACACCCTCTCATAAAAACAACAAAATACACCGACAATCAAACCATTATAAACACAGCATTTGCTCATAAAACGAAACTGGACTGCATTAACAACGCATTTTCTAAAATCCACCTACTTGTTTCACACTTATCCAATCCACTGTGACAGACTAACAGAGATAGAACAAGCAATTGAACACTACATGACAGTTTATCGCAAAAATTTTCCAGAAAAAGTACTTCCAAAACATCACATTTTAGAACACCACTGCATACCTTTTATACAGAAACAAAGATTTGGTCTAGGTTTATTAGGAGAACAGGGTGGGGAACTCTTGCATTCAACAATAGGAAAAATACACAAAAGAATACATGCAATGAAGAATGAAGCTAGTCAATTAGAAACCACCATGAAGTCTCACCTTTTACAAACATCCCAACAACTGCAATCACTTATCCCAGAAAAAAAAAAGAAAGACATCTAGTAAAAAACATTGCTAAAATTCAGTCGTGCGCATCGAGCAGATA
>BLXT01006160.1:1265292-1283534 GCA_019648995.1 Plakobranchus ocellatus | reverse complement strand
GTCAAAATTTTTGTATGATGGAAAACGCCAAAAAAAAATGGAAAAAAAAAAAACATTCCATGTGAAAGTTTAGATATTAAATAGTTTTTTTCTGCATGATTATGAATCAAATGAAACAAAAAAATTGAAATTGAATATTCACTATGCTTTTCACCATTTTGCCTTTCTATAAGAAAAAGTATTTTATACATTTTAAAATTTTGTTTAAGCTTTTTTACTTGTGTATTATATTTATATTAAAATTCTATCTCACTTTCAATAACTTTATGATTTTTGGGGGGCACAAAAATTGTCTATCATATTTTTCATTTTTCCTGCATCAATAAATTTTTTCTTCTAATTTTCATTATTTCTTTCTCATTGATTTTAGAAAACTATCACTCAAAGAACGTTAGAATATTGTACTTTGAAAGATGTGGTAGTAAAACACATAATTGACACCAAATATGCTCTGCGGAAAGCTCAAATTGAGTTGTTCAATAAGGTTAGTGAGTGTGTATGTATTAAGGAATCTTGACATTATATATTTTGTCCTATTGCTCCCACTCTTTCCTTCTCTATCTGTTCATTATTTTCCATGAGCTTCTTTGTCATTTTTCTTCCTTTCCTCTGCCTCTTTTTGCTCAATTCACTTCCTACTCCATTCATGGTTTCAAAACGTTATTCTGCTTTAAACTGTCTTATTTTGTAAAGTCAGGAATGAAAAGAACAAAATTTACTCTCTAACAACATTAAATGATCTAAATGGTTTCAGTAAAACTGTCTGTATTAAACAAAGCTATTTAAAGTCGTTTTGCTCCTCCTCTTTTTTGCTCATTGTAATTTATAATATAAGATTGAAAAGAAAACAAAAAATATGACATTATCAAAGACTGAGTAATCTGTAACTTGATTGAATAGCCAAATAATTATGAACATTTTATTATTGTGTCAGGTCAAATAGACAGCTGCCTTAGTATGAATCCTCTTTCTCATTAAGTGTATGTGTTTGACTTGATTTTTGTTCATTTGAAAAAAAAAAAAAGGGAATAGCTGCATTGAATGTGGTATTTTATCAGAGTAACAGGTGGAAGAAGCGAGGTATTGCCCTGATGCCCAACATGTTTGGCATTTCTTGGAAAGGAGCAATGTACACAACCCAGCTGATGGTTTACCATGGGGACGGAAGTGTAGCTATTGCACATGGAGGTATTGACATGGGACAGGGCATAAACACCAAGGTAAACTGTGGACACAAAGTTGAGAGTTACTGCATTTTGTAATCTGCTTTATCAGCCCTTAAGTCAGACGTTTTTGAATCAGTTGAATTTTTAAATGAAAGGATGAATCTTTTGCCTGAGATGGGATATAAGCCTTGTCAGTTTTTTTGGGTTTTTTTATCTTCCTGTCTTCAAACAATAAGCACCTCCAACACCATCTATATTTTTTGTCAGATAGGGATCATGAAAGATCCACAGATCATCTGAACTTTTTAAATCTTGGTTATGTGGTATATTTGATAAGAAATGTTTTCACTTGTATTTATGATTTCATCCCCTTGAATTAGACAGTTAAAACTTTCATTATTGGCTAGCAACCCTTTGTTTAGCAGATGCCTTTTAACAACTCTACTTTTAGCTTGATGCTAGCTCTGCTGTTAGTTTTTTAGCCTCTCTGATATATAATAAATAGGGACAAAAAACATGCATCAGTGAGATAATATGATGTGCAGGAATAGTGCATCCAAACATTTTCCTGTTTATTGTGAAGCCCTTTTCACTACTGTACCTTATTGCTCCTTTGCACTGAGAAGTTTTTAGGGTTTCGAAAAAAAAGAAATTTTTGTTTTAATTTTATGAGGTTTTTTATCTAATGAGTTATTATTTTGAAATTTTGCTAAAAAGACCTCTTTAAAAAAATTCTTTAAAAAAACTATAAAAGGTGTAGGACACATACTGCTCTAAACGTCTGGAATATTTTTGCAAATGGATGGACAGAGAAACAAAGTAGATAGAGAGAGATGTTCTCGAAAATTTGAATTCTTGGCAAAACAGTTTAAAAGCTGAGTATTGTGGATAATCTGGAGTTGACTGAAAACAAAATACATGTAGAATGGAGGATCATATTTCCCAGTGTGTGTCATAGACAGCACACCTGAAGAAAAAGAATGCCTTGAAAAATAAATTGACAGTGGCGTTGGGCATCGAATTGGAACAAATTAAAAGTTTTTTGTAATGCTCAAAAAGCCCCCTTTACTCTATGATGGTACTGTAGCCTATGTTGGAATTTATCTGTGTTTATTGCCTTTGTTAGGCAATCCAAGTGTGTGCTTACGAGCTGAAGATTCCAGTGGAGAAAATCCGTGTGAAGAAATCATCAACTGTAAACAATGCCAACTCAATAAAAACTGGCGGCTCCAAAACCTCTGAGCTGGTTTGCAAGGTCTGGACATTTTTGTTTTTTTTTGGTCAATTTCTATGACACTCTCAATTATTGCAGTTATATTTTTTTTAATCAAAATTTACTTTTCAAGCCTACCCTTGGTATTACTTCATGTATTTCCTATATCAAATTGAGCATTGGAATAGTAACTTAACAAATTATGTGTTATGTTTATTTTTATCTATCTTAGTGTAGCAATACAAATTTTCAAACAATATTTTTATGTCATTATAAGATAAACTTATCTGAAATAGGATTTCAATCCTTAATATCATAATTATTAATTTGCTTGCTCTCTTTCAGACCACAAAGGCAATGAGACATATTTGAAGCAGATCTGTGGTTACTTCATTATTTCATCTCACTCTTTTTATGGATATTACTGTTATCAAACAATGTGCATAGAGATTTAAAAAACGTTTGCTTTGTCTGTCAATGATAATTTTTTGTTTGTTAAGCATTCTGTTGATACCATTCAAAAGAAACCTTCTCTTAACTTCATTAACCCAAACATAATCAAGCAAAAGATTCACGCTTAAGAAGATAAGATCTGTATTCTTTACTACAAATGTTTCTCAGTGAGATCCTTATTTCTCCATTGATTGGCAGGGTGTGATTGAGTGTTGCAAGATACTGACCAAACGCATGGCACCAGTCAAGGAGAGCATGCAGAGCCCAACATGGGAGGAACTTGTGGCCAAATGTTATGAGGAGGAAATTGACATGACTGTGTCCTACATGTAAAAGCTTTTTTTTTTCTTTTTGTTTCTCTCATAAACCAATGTGACTATCTGTCGTTATACAATATAGAATCGACTTATTATTTTATTTACTATGAATTGGATTAAGGCATAATTTGTTGAATAATGTCTTACATAAAGGTCATTCACTTTGCCCTTCAAATTATACAAAATAAAATTATTTACTCAGCTTGAGTAAAGTCAAGATATAGATCTAAAACAAGTAATTAAAGATAGCATATGTCATGTTATATTTGTTTTAAATTAGATCCCAAGTTTATGAACATAATTTGGTCTTCTTTTAGGGTCATTCCACGGTAACTGATGGGACAATCAGAGCATAGTTTGGGTGAAACAAATGATCACAGAGATTACAAAAATCACTTTACATTACTTCTGACTAATCCAACATAAATAAGGATAGTGAGGGATGTCTCAAAATAATTTTTATTAAATTTGATTATTGAACAGTTATTTTATCACCGTAGTTAAGGTTGGTAGCTGATGGGACAGAAAAAGTCACTCAGATTTTACTTATGTACAAGTTCAAATTTCTCTGATTTGGTACAACTTGTGATAGTATTTTTTACACCACAGAGTAGAAATAATGTGGGTTTTTTTTTATAAAACCCAAAAAAATGTATGTATTGGCATTTTTAAACCTTTCATGCCATAAACTCTGAGTAACTGATGGGTCAAAAAAACTGTCAAATGCTAGATTTCAGCCAATGTAATATTACACTTCTGTGAGGTAAAAAAAAAAGACGTCAGCATCAAAAAAATAGTACGTAAGGGGAGAGATAACTATTCTCAATATACAATCAATAAATGAACCAGTCTAACAGTATTATATCCCTATATTTATATCAGAATGTTGATATTCAAATTTTGTCAGTTTAAATGATTTACTTCATTATTCTGTATAAATGTAGGATTGCATATATATACGTACATATATATGTGCATATGAATGTTTTTCATGAATATGTTTGTAAAGCGCATAGAGCAGTGATTGCACTATGGATTTGCATGATATAATGTAATATTATTGTAGTTGTTGTTATTATTATTTGTTGTTGTTGTTGTTGTTTTTGTTGTTCTTATGAGAGGTCTACAAAAGCAGTTTGACTGTTACACCGATAAAAGAAATGAGTTCAGCTAGAGGTTCTTTTATAATTCTCGTGTAATCCACAAGATAATCAAATGTTGAATGTTCACCTTGTCACACAGTAAAAGACTGCGACAATGACTCAGTGCTTTGATTATTTATTTAAATTCTTTCTTCATCCTTAGTTATATTCACCAATTTTCTTTCTTAAGAGTGCGTGCCCTATAAGATCCAACAAAATCTATTGCCCGGTTATTGATTACTGATGTTCTTTTCAAAAGGCAGCAAGTATGTGCCAGGATGTCTTCTAGTCCTTATAAGAGTCTTTACAAAAAGTCTGTGGTTCAAATCCTAAAGAAAGCCAGTTTTCTTTCACAACCATTGACGAAGGGATATGCATTTACAAGAAAAAAAATTAAATTGCAATAGCGGTTTTGTAGCAACAGTGTGTATTCTATACTCCTTCAAACTTTCAATTTCTCTCGGCTGCTTTCTAACCTGCAACTCAAGAAGAACGCACATTTGGCATATTATTTGCGCTAAAGATAAATTCTCTTGAGCGGAGGCCTAGCTCAACAGGCCAGAACAACTACCATTCGTGTATGCAAAATTTCATTATGTCATGGTCTTTCAAATGTAAGAAAGGTGTAAGAAANNNGGGGGGGGGGGGGGGGGGGGGGGTGATCAAAAAGTCCCAAAAAAGGTGTAAGATTATATTTGAACGGCACCAAACATGTTTTGTCTTTTCAAGTAGTCTGAATGAAACTGGCTTGGCTGTGTTTACTCCTCTTTCTCTTTCACCCTCTGGGTACATTTAAGTTGTGAAGGCAAAAATGGTGGGGCTTTTTATTTGAAGATCTTAGATTTAATTCTTCGTGACACTGAGGTGTCACCAAAGGCTGTATTTAAGCTCAGATAAGTGCACATGCTGTTGACTATGATTGAAAGATGTTAAGAATAAGCCAACTTTGATTGTCAAAATAAAATGTTGCTTAGTTTTTTCATACTTAGTTATATTTTTGTTTGTCCTTTATGTTTTACATGTTTTGAACCTTGTATTTTCTCTTTCCAATATGGTGTCTTCATTTTATTCCAGTATATCCTTTTTGACTCCATCATTTATTTCCTTTTCAAAGCAAAGTAAATGTATAATCTTTTCATGCGTCTGAAATGATAACATTGAATTGCTAATGATTTCTTATCCATTCTTGCCTAAAAATTGACTGATATAAGATCCTTTGAGAAACTTTGGAGTTATTAGATATTTCAAAAACAAAAAACGAAAAAATTTGAGTGATGTAATATCTTCCTTTATTTATCCCAGTAAACCTTTTTGTACTAAAACTAAAAGTAAAAGCTGGTAACTTTTTTTTTTCAACTAAATTTAATTCCTTCTCGCTAAGTGTTTGATTGAGTTCTCCTGTATGAATTCCACAAATTCAGGACTCAACCTACAAATGAAAACTACCAGTACATGTGTTTCAGTGCTGCAACAGTAGAGGCTGAGATTGATGTCTTGACTGGGCAGTATCAGTTCCCACAGATGGACATGCTCTATGATTGTGGTGACAGGTTTGTATGCTTTTTGCATCAAAGAGCCTCCGCTGAGTGAATATTTTAAAACATTTTTTTTCTGGCTTGAGAAGTAAGTTAGCACCATGTAGGCCTAATTCATAAACATTTTCCTATGGGTAATCAGCCATTTATGATTCAAGAAGTGGTAATTGCCACCCTCCTCTTGTGAGATTATTTTTCCACTAGATGTGACTAGCTGTGTTTTTTTTTTGTTCTTCTCCCAGTATGAACCCTGAGCTGGACATTGGTCAGGCAGAAGGTGGCTTCATTATGGGCATGGGTTATCACCTCACAGAGCAGATTGTCTATGATAATGAGACGGGGCAGATTCTCAATGCTGGTACCGGGGTAAGATTTATCTGAAGCCCAATACACAACTGATTTACAATGGGCAGTGTAACTTGATCAGTTTCTATTTTTAATGATTTAATATTTTTAATTTCATTCAGTGTGATAATGTTAAAAATTTAATGCATCATATTTTATGATCCCTGTTATTACTTCTGAGCCATTTTCTCATTTAAATTTTTATTTTTTTTCTCATTCAATGCAGCCTTTCATCGAACATTTTTTAGACTTTACCTGCCTTTTTTTCTTATGAAAAATACATGAATGATGTAGTGTGTATCTGGATCACTTTAATCTATTTGCAAGAGTCATTTTGCTGTCAAATCAATCAAAGCTATGTTTGTCTAATGTTTATGCATAAAACACTGGCATAAGTGTTTCCTGCCTTTTAAAATTCACAGAAATACAAGCCACCTTTGCCCAAAGATCTTCCCATGAAATTCAACTTTAAGTTTCAAAGAAATGCACCAAATCCTCTTGGTGTGTTGGGATCGAAAGGTAAATATGGCTAAGTAGAATTTCTATGACAAGATCCATGGTACAACAATTTGGTTTAGTATAATATTATATTCAAGGCTTACTCCGAAAAAAAAATTTGTCTTTTAGAATGAACATTGATATAAATGTGAAATGCAAAATAGGAAAAGCAATATCACAAAATATTTTGTTTACTTAGGTCCTTTTTTGGTGGTTCTACAGAAGCAAAGCTGAATTTGTATTTGTCCTTCATTTCTTTGACAATTTAAGGGTTAAAAATACTTTGAAATATTGTAAAAGACATGCATTAATTACATGTTTTGAAAAGTAAGATACCATATGTGACAGTGAAAAGACTATAAAAATCTGCTTCAGGAAATTAGATTATTATTTAAGCTATGCATAATATAGATAGATGGAATTTTTTAAATAATATACTATGTATTTACGGATTTTAAAACCTTGCAAAAAAATGTCAAAATCACAACTTCACAGACACTTTACGTAACACATATTAAAAAAAAAAAATTAGGCTGTGTTTCATAGCATAGCCTATTTTGGATTTTTTTGGTATGTAGCTGTGGCAGAGCCTGCTCTCACAATGTCCACTGCTGCTCTCTTAGCTGTCAAACATGCAATTGAGTTTGCCCGAGCAGATGCTGGGTTTAACGACTTCTTTGCTTTAGGTGAGTTTGTCATGTTGTATCCCACCCAACAGCTGGTCCTTTGAGAACCTAAAAACCTGCAGTAACGTATAATGACTAGCGATGTGCACAAACATACCAATAATATAGGCTTACATTAGTTACAGCCTCTTTTTCCTTCTACTTCTGTCACATACTTCGTTTTTTTTTTTTTTCAATTTCTTTTTTTCTTGTAAATTTTGATTTCAGAACCAATCTTAATTTCTCGAATCTGTTTTATCCCTTTTTTTTCTTTTGTTTTTGTTTCATATTAGAGCTGTTTCTTCATATTTTTGTTGAACGTTTGATGACTTACACTGAGAATTTGAACAAGCTTTTTTTGTACCCAAATACTTTAACTCAGACAGACTCTCCTTTTTTCTTTTTACAATTGTGTCAACCTACAAAAAAGTTGTACATCACACCTTTAACCTTCCAACAGATGCAAGTACTCTTACAATGATTATCTTTGGTATTGAATATAAGATTTTGAGATTCACTTTCCTAAAAATCATGTGTTTCAAAACTTAAAATTATAGGTTACATTATAAATTTTAACTACTCAATCGCCTATAAATCAGGAAACAAACACATGCAATTTTGATGTCTAAGGGTTCACTCACAGTTGTTGTGATGAATTAAGCATTTAATTTTATAAAGTCCAAAAATATAAGAGAGGTTTTTAATTAATTATGGGGAATTGGTGTGGTGTTGGAGAAATATTTTTGAAGGCGTTTTAAAGATTCCGAAATGTAAAATTTAATTAAAGTTTTCACATATCAAACTCAAACTTTTGACCTCATTTGCTACCGTCTTTTGATTACAACAATTTTTCAAAACTTGGCTTTGTTTCCTCTCCTTAGATGCTCCAGCTACACCAGAGAAAGTTCTGCAGTTTTGTCAGAGTACGATAGACCAGTACACATATGGAAAGTAAACCCATCAGCTCTATAATTCCACGTGAAAACAGGAAGGTTTTTTTTTTTTTTTTATTTTCTTTTGTACTAGTTTTCGAACATCGTGACAAGTTATGTTCTGGTCCACTAGTAGATATATATATGATGAATTGTTAAAAGCAGTCTTTTGTAAGTTCATGTTTGCTTTCGATCAAAGTTTCTCTGTTGCAATAGTTTGTTTGGTTTTTTTTTTTTTTAAGTTATGAGGCTACAGGCATTATCTTTATTATAACGTGATAAGTTACTTTTTTTTTAAGTGATGTTGTGAATGTCAATTTATCAGGTTTGTTACCTCCAAGCTGTGCAATATTTTCAAATGTTTGGTTTTTAAGTCTTTCATCATAATATTTTATAGGGAGTTAAATTGTTAAAATGCACCTGATATATTCTGATTTTTTCCAGAAATGTTGTGATTCTACATTAAAAATTTTTTGCGCTGATATGTTGCTCTTGGCTTTTGGATGTCTCTTGCTAAATGTCAAGGAAAGAAGATTTTTTCAAATGTTGATAATATTGTGCCACTGGTTTAGTTGTTTTGGTTGTTTTTTTTTCTTTTCTTTTTTTTTTGGGGGGGGGGGTTTCTTTCTTTGTAACTTTTAATTTGGAGTTTGCTAGTTTCAGAGAAGCAGAACTTAAGTATAACTAGAAATTTGTGTATTTATTGACGAGTTCTTTATATTTTTCATGCTTGAAGAAAATATGTGTTTTCAAACATGACATCTTGAAAAATCAAATTTGACTAACACCATTTGATAATAGAGTTAACAGTATTAATACTCATTGTTTTGAAGAGAGAAAATTTTGTAAATATAAAACATGCTATTGAAATTGTACATTTTTTATTTTTGATAATGAGTCACTAAAGGTGAGAGAAATAATTGGATATGCGAATTATAAGAATGAAATAATAAAATATCTTTCATTTAAAATTTCATCTACATTTGTTTTTGTTTTAGCATTTAACAGAAATTTGTTCTTACCAGTATGTGTTTACAATAAAATTAATTAAATAAAGTGCATTTTGCTGAGACCTCTTTTATAAAAATTTTACACTTCTGGGAAATACACAAAATACAAAGGACTTATACAGTAAAATTCAATATGTAGTGTAGCTCACAGAGAACATAAAAGGATGTAAGGGAGAATTTGAAGTCATGTTTCTTTGCAGGTGTAGAACAAAATGAATATTTAGATTTCTTTATAAATCTTTGGATAGAATCCCTCTTCTACTAGTTTTAGAACTGATATTAAACTGATACTGAAGGATTTTTGATACAACTTGTTATGTGTCATTTTCATTATCCTCTAATTATTTCCTACTGACCTACCAAAGTTTTCATATCAAGACAAAAAATAGACTACCATTGGATACAAAAAAAAAAGATATCTGAGAAGAGATACATCTGGCCCAATACTGAGTTGTGGATGAACTTGAGCTTATGCAATTCTGACACACAATAAAAACAGAACAATTTGAACAAAAATAATGAAAATAATTCTATATATATCCCAGATTCAGACTAAATTATGCAGTAATGTACCATAATTTCTTTACATCAAAAAGGAAATACCTATTAACACCCAAAAGGCCAGCTTTGCCACCTAGATTTACCCCTCCCAGACCAGGGCTGCTATGCCTGTTCAACCCCCAGGATTGGAGTCGCGGCCCCCTTTTCTAGAAATTATGCAGTAGGAATAAGCTATGATGGAAATCCTTTGTTTGTTTACCCACGCCTGCAAATTGATAACAAAAATGTTTTGTTTTGACTGGGCCGGAAATAGAAAAATAAGGTCTAGAATAAGAATATTTTGGATTGGAATAAAGTAGTGAACTAGCTGTTGCAAGAATACTTACCACTGGTCCTTTATGGCTTGGTACATTTTTGTGAGTATACTCTTCAGCAATCCTTTATGATTGTTTTTTTTTTTCTCTCGAGTATTCTCATCAATAATCCTTCAGGTGTTAAACTAAGTTTATCGTCAAGAGCCATAGTCATTTCCCTTGGTGTAGGGTACTTGTTTATTTTTTTTTTTTACGTCAACACTGAAAGAGAGATTTCCATCTGATTATTGTTGTTCTTTTAAAGCTCTAGATCTTCTCAAATCTTAAACTTACAGTAGCATTTCTACTTTTCACCAGGTTACCAAAATATCAGGTTGGCTGCATGTAATATAAAAATTCAGACCTACATCTAATTTTAAAAAACTTCATTTTGCAAAGGAATTCTGTTTTCTTTTTGGTCTTGAATTGAAAAAAGGATGGTATTGTGTAAACTTAGTCTCGCTAATTCTTTTTTGTTGTTATTTCTCTTTGACAGTTGAGTTTACACTGGTATCTAATTACTATTTAAAAGCTTTAAATTTTGCAAACGTTTTGAAAGAAAGCTTTCTGTGTTTGGTTAAACAACTATTTGTGCATCAATGTTTCAAGGTTTGTTTTGTTTTTAATGCACAAACAACAACAGTAACTAGATCAGCAGCACAACAGTAACAACAACAACATCAAAGACACCCGTCGAATTTGGGATACATTAGGCCCCTATGTAAGTAAAGATGTGGCCAGTTTTTCTTTAATTTACCATGCTTTGATAGTTGTAATCCATACACCCAGTACTTCGTCAGCGTTTTGGGCATGCGTCATTTCAGATTTAGTGACAGCGCACACTGGGGGCAGCAGTTTGGGCTTCCAACGGTGCAACAACCAACATGTTTGGAAACGCTATAATTTTTTTACTAACAGCGCACACTATGTTGGCTACGACACCGACACGTGAGAGGTTTTGCAGCCAGGGATTACTCAATTGGCTCTGTCGGATAAGGGAAAGGGGGGTGCCATTACGTGACCACGCATAATTCTACTGACCGTTGCCGCGCGAACCACGAGGCCAGTCTTGTTACGCAAATTATCAAGCTAACTTGTCGGTGGGTAGCGCACAGTAACTGCGACATCAGTCTGTCAAGTTATCCATGACATGTCGCGTCGCTTTTAGTGTGGGTCTACGCTTAGAGAATGACTCTTCTTCTGCGCTATCTACAATGACCATTGATGCCGCAAATGGTGCAAACAGCATTTCGCAAATAGCCCTCACCGACGTCATATCAATCCAAGCTGACGCAAGGCGGAATAAAGCGTCAGTGGCCTTGTTCTAAACCCCCGAGGTCAATATCAAACGCTGCCAAAGCCAAGTTAGCCGTGACCAGTGGCATCAAGCTTGGCTGTAGTTAATACGCATGTAAGCGGGTTGCTGTCAGTGTTTTAAACTAAAAATTTCGGGGCTCCCCCCCAAAAATCCTTAACTCTACCAAACGCTCCATTTGAGACAAAGAATTCCAATTTGTGGAAAGCATAGCATGTTGAGAATTCTAGACGAGCGCTTGTGAGAGTCACGTGATAGCTCTAAATATAGCTCGGGCGTAGGAGGTCAGTGAGTAATGTTTCACTTTGCACCTGTCCTGAGTTGAACTAGCCAGTGAGAGGTGTCACCGTTTCCCTGTATTTTGTCCAGGGTTGAATTAGCCAATGAATCCCATTGTTGCTAGGTGTCCTCGTTTCTCTGTCTCCTGTCCTTAATTAAACGAACCAATGAATCTGATTGTCATTATGTTTGTTTGCTGAACGCCCAATGATAACCCTTGAGAGCACCAAGTTTAATTTGAAATTGAATTTAGGCCTGAGTTGGGGCCGAAAGTAAGAGCCAATAATCAGTTCTGATTGCAACTCCAGACGAGATAGACGTGCATAGCGAATCTGTTGATTTTTACTAAGTTTCCTATAACCCAGTATTTTTGGGGGATTCTATTGTTTTAACTTTAAGTTTGGCAACGTGTTAGCCAGTATATTTTGAGCTTAATTTATAAGCAGAAGGTAACCGTGATTGTATTTTGAATAATAATCTGTTACTTCATTTAACGAGTTACTTTTAATATTTCACGAACGTTGTACTAATATTTGAGGCTATTGTGAAAAAGCCTAGAACTATAATCTGAGATTGCCTGTTGTTCTAAGTGAAATAATAAAGTTTTTCTGCCATTCTAAACTTTGTGTCGTTTGATTTGAGTGTTCTCCAAATAGCATTTCTCTGCCTTACTTAAGCTCCTGCTTGCCTACACTATGACCTTCCTGATATCCTCTATTTTCGGATAAAGAATGGCCCCCAATCCAACAACTGTCAAAGTATCTTTGAGGATTTCGAAAGGCTAGCGAAAGTAAGCATAAGCTAAAACTGGGGCAGTGCACAACTTGTGTTTCAGTTGTTGGAAACCATTTTCTTGCTTGAGTGTCCTCTCCCATGCCATGGTTCAGGATTATGTTTTCTCATTTTTTTTTTCCAATTACAGGTAATAGATCATTTAGAGGCTTATAATCTATTTCAGAGTACCTAGTTACAAACTCTCTTTAGTAGCGTGCAAATCCTAGCATCACGAGGAAACAGCCGTCATGGACTTAATCAATTTCATCTGGATCTATGTGGCCCCGACTCTTGATATCAAATGGCATAGAAAGCTCTCTTGGGTTGGAGAGAGGGTGCATTTTGGGAGAGATAAATTGAGTCCACAGTCACGCAGGCTTTGGAAGACGAGGTTAAGCCTGTTGAAATGTTCTTCCATGGTTTCAGAGAAAGTGGTAATATCATCTATGTAGATGTACATTAAAAATATGGAGGTTTAATTCCGCAAAGCAACCCACCACCACTCACTGCAATGTGCCTGGGCCATTGCACAGCCCAAACGCGAGCCTATCATGCTCCCAGAATCCCAAAGGGCCAAGCGTTAAAACTATGTAAGGCTATTGCTCTTCCCTTAACAAAAATTGGTGGTAGCCCGAATAGAATACTGAAGTATGTAGAGCCTCGGAGAATCCAAAATTTTATCTGCTCGGGGAAAGCAGTAATTATAGTCAACATACAGGCAAAATTTTCCATCCTTTTTTCGACAACACACAATTGGAAAACTGTATGATGATTCGGAGGGGCGAATCCAGTTGGCAAAGATGGTCGCGCACACGTCAAACTGAGAAGGAATGCGCCTGTAGCGTTGTTTACATGGCTTTGAATCCTCAAGCTCTATCGTGTGCTTGACAGCTTTGTAATGTCCTAGATCTAGCTCATCTTTCACCATTACATCTTATTGTTCTCACACCAAACTTCGCAGCCTGTCCAATCAGAGTCTGAAAGATAAGAAGAATCTAAGCCACATCAAGTCCAAAGGTGGCATCCTTAAATATTTTTTTTCTGTGCGAATATCGTCAGTGTCGATCATCGGGGACAGTTCAGCTACTACAGCACCTGCCTCAAGTCAAAAAGTAGAAGCTCTATTCCGCTCGCATTAATGCCTGAGCCACTGTACAAAAAGCCTCAGTAACCCTCCACAGCCCCGGAAGGACCACATCTCTACTGCTGCAATGTGACTGGGGTAGGGCAAAGCATTTATCAGCAACACAAGTATCCTATCTCTTTGATTTACCTGAATGTACAGCCTTTGTGATCCAGGATAATGAACCATGGCTAAAGAGCCACCAGCGACTTTGAGCTGCTCATTTCTAACTCTCAGTTAGTTGTGGGATGCGCGCATCTTCAGACTGCGCCGAACTGCCAAATGGATATATATATTACTTTGCCTCCTATGCTCCTGCCAGAAACATTCTACTTCGTATTTCCATAAATCGAATGCCGTGTCTTTTGAATCCCTACTAAATACATGTTCAGGCAATCGAGGGAGCACAGAATGTAATCTCATTTTCATCTCTGTTGTTTCATTCTCAGCATTATCTGAAATTTTCACAGGTGTTTCCTTTCAAATCACTGTTTTTCTGAGCAAATATTAACTTAGTTTGCCAAAACCAAACAAACAAAAAAAGAGAGATTAAAACCTAATGGGAAAAGATAAATAAAATGTACACAAAATCAGTCTCGTTTTAAAAAAATATTGTTTTTCTTTACTTTCACCAAGTTTTTTGGACCAAACGGTCAATAAATATAATCCTGTTTAAAAAAAAAAGCTCGGAGCTTAGCTTATTATGTTATCGCGTTGCCCACCAGTTAGCGGACCTCTCTCAAGTGCGTTTGGATTTACAACGATTTTTTTATTTTTGTCGGCCTATGTTTAATAAGTGAGCTACTCGCGGGCATTCACAATTGCTTGGATGCAGGAATCTTTAACTTTTAGTGTTGGAATATTCAGTCTGTGGAAACTCTATATCTTTTACCAGCACCACATTAACATAACACAAGAATCAGCCGTCCGAGATAACTAAAAGTATACAAAGTTACCTGTATAAATCTTGCGCTAACAATGTCACACACAAGCCTCCTGAAAACTACTTATGCGTGCAACTTAGGTCTTGTAATAGTATTCAAAAGTACTCATGCATAAACAAATAGGGAAGAAAAAAAATTGCCCTTAGCCGTGTACTGACTCAAAGATGCCTTTATCTGCAGGTGAAAAAAACTATATGAAATGTGACACAAGTTTTTTAAAAAAAATGAAGTATAACCGTAAAGGATACATCAAATCAAAAGATGGAATAATGTTAATGGAAAAGAACGAAATACTCAATAAATGCTCAGAATATATTAAAGAGCCATTCAAAGATGATAGGGGTGAAAAAACTGGAATAAGGAAAAACCTATAGAGTCCAACTAATATCTTTAAAGAGGGGGTAGAGGCAGCAATAAAGAAAATGAAAAATGGAAAAGCTCATGAGCAGATAATGTACCAACGGAATGATAAGAGCATTTAAGTTCGATAAGTTAGGAATAGATCTCACAATAAAAGTCATAAATAATGCAATATAGGACGGTGATACAATCCCAGAAGATCATTTTAAATCTGTTTATATAATACTGCATAAAACACCAGAGACAACATTTTATGAGCCTCATCGAACAATCAGTTTAATGAGCCATTTTACAAAAATGCTGTTTGGTCTTAATTATCCACAAAAAGGTTTGGATTTGTGCTTGATAAAAAGACTAGAAAGGCAATACTCACTTTGTCAAACAATCATGGAAAGAGTATAGAAATACAAAAAGTCCTCCACCTCTGCTTCATTGATTATTCTAAGGCTTTTGACAAGGTAAAACATGAAGAGTTGTTTCCCATGCTAGAAAAATTATATGTTGATGGTAAAGATATGAGATTAATTGGAAATCTTTAATGGTATGGAACCGCATCTGTAAGAATTGAAAAAAACAGTACTTTCAAATCCAACGAAAGAGGTATGAGACAGGGACATGTAATGTCTCCTGATCTTTTTAACCTATGTAAGTGAAATAAAGTTGAGGAATCAGGAGGTTATTTCTCTTTTAAAGATAACGGAAAGAACCTTCTTAAAAAATCAGGTTTGCGGAGCATACAATTTTAATAGCAGAATCTGGTGAACAATTTCAAAAATGTTTAAATACTGTCGTTTTAGAGAATGAAAAAATGGGCCTACATTTGAATGTGAAAAACATTGTTATCTCAAAAGAATTTTCAAATCCTAAATGCAATTTTGTTAAAAAAGGAAAGAAAATTAAACAAGTCGCAGGCGACCTCATAACATCAGATTGTAGATGCGCAAGTAAAATAAGAAAAAGAATAGCCATGGCCAAAGATACACTCCAATAAATGAAACCAATAACCAATACTAGCAAACAGAAACATAAGTATGGATACCAAAATAAGTGTAATTAACAATATATATATATTGGAAGTGAGTGTTGGACAATTAAACAGGAGGCAGAAAAAACACAGGAACTGTAAGTTGAGATGGTGTTTATCATGGATGGAAAAAAAGATCTGACGAATCAGTACTGAAAGAAACTAAGTTTCAACGAGCATTTATTTAAAATCATAAGATGAAGGCGACATTAATTCCAAGGACTTATTTGCCGACACAAGGACTTAGAACATTTATCAATGACTGAAAAGATTGAAGGCGACGCAGTAGAGGTAGTCAGAAATAACTTTTATTGAAAGTCTCAAATTATCGGCAATAGATAACGTAGCAACAAAGCCGTAAAATGTTTAATGAGAACAGTTCTAAGTAGAGGAATATGATCACCAATGTCTATTCCAGAGTACCTAAAGAAGAGGCTAATCTTTGGAGGCGTAGAATTTAAGATGCCTTCCTTCTGAAGTTCTCGATGAGGCCCTGAGCATCCATTCCCAAGTGACCTGCTTTGGCATTACCATGACAACCTAAGTATGTTCGGCAGAAAATAACACACTAGAAACCGCTAAACTATCTGTTCTCATAGCCTAGGTTTTCTATACCGATAAAAGAAGATTATCACGTGATGCCTTTTCAAAGGGAGGGCTAAGCAACATGCAACCTGTTTAGCTTTGTACGTAACAGAGTCCAATGGTAACAGAAACATTCAATGTACTAATTTATTTTTTAATTCTTGAATTTAAGTGATCTTAAATCAATTTTAAGTTGTTTGTAATCTAAAAGTATTTACGTTCAATAAATAATGTTCATATCATTTAAGAGAGTCACATGTTGTGCATGATAAATGAAATCATTGTTAACTTAAGGTGTGGATGAAAATAGTCATCATAAAAGTGGTAAATTAAATATAATTAATTCAACTATCAAACTTTTAGTTTTTTGCCCTTGAGTAGGCCTATAACAATTTTCAGCGAGGTCAGAATGATACTTCACTGGTTTGTTATTGTCGTGACCCTCCAAAAAATCAACACAGCATCGAAGAGTATCTGTTCCTCATGGGCTCACACATAGTTAATTATTCAATTTA
Organism: Plakobranchus ocellatus; assembly: GCA_019648995.1. NCBI lineage: Eukaryota > Metazoa > Mollusca > Gastropoda > Plakobranchidae > Plakobranchus > Plakobranchus ocellatus. Next base: position 1,266,485 of record BLXT01006160.1, on the reverse strand, counting down.
ATTTATTTTCTGGAACCAACCAACCATTATGCAAGAGATAATCTCTGATCCAGAGAATTTTAAGCATAAGTCCTATCCTACGAGAACACTATGTTTATCTCACATCTAGCAGTGCTGTTGCGGATATCTTAGGCGCAAGTGTCCTCAGAAATTAAAATCTTAAACTAGCAAAAGTGCCGTAAGTAGACGTTGCAATCCATTTAAAATACTATAGCCTTAGATAAGCAAAGAGTTATTGGTGACCAGAGGTTAACTACCCGACTTCCTAATCAATGAAATGAAGATACATTTATTCCTTTGCATAAGAATGAACCTATGGTGAACTGTTACTTATATATCATTAGACTCTCTCATAGAAGCCTTAGCACCCCTTCTACGGCCGAATTAGACAGGGGAGTAGCCCTTGGCTAATAGACGTAGTTGAGAATAGAGCTTGCTTTCAGTCCTTATTGCCTTAGCACCCCTTCTACGGCCGAATTAGACAGGGGAGAGGCCCCTTAGCTGATAGACGTAGTTGAGAATAAAGCTTGCTTTCAGTCCCTATTGCCTTAGCACCCCTTCTACGGCCGAATGAGACAGGGGAGTAGCCCCTTAGCTGATAGGCGTAGCATTGAACAGAGCTTCCTTTCAGTCCCTCTTGCTTTTTAACTCTGTTGTCTTCTATTCATGCCACTTTTGTCCTCGTATAAGTATCGCAAGAAAACTCAGGGGACGAAAAAAACCAATCTAGAACTCTAGAGCTCCGTGCCTCCTCACCATCTTCAAATCCACTTTTGAATGTGCCACGTAAGAACTATCACAAAGTCGATACATTCACTATATCATGACGTGACATAGCATTTTGATCAAATGGCAGGCCAGCTCGAGATAAGACTTGGATGAGTCTATAGGGTCACGACTTTGTTTCATAATATTAGGCTAAAAACACCTTTTTTTTATACTGAGACGAGGAGAAAAAAAAAAAAGGTTTGTATGGCAAATAGGCGCCAAAGAATAAAGTCAAGATAGCGAAAAAAATTGAAGTGGTTGAAACAGTTATTGATTAGTAAAAAAGCCCTATTAGACCCATTTAAATCCTGAGGTCTAGCTGGGCATGCAGTAGTTAGTAGCAGTAGTAGTATTAGTAGCAGCAGCAGCAGCAGCAGTAGTAGTAGCGAAATGATGAACATATAGCCATTATAGAAGCGCGATTT